>JALIZH010032960.1:1610000-1857500 GCA_030522465.1 Rhipicephalus appendiculatus | reverse complement strand
CTCTGTAGGGGGGGCATTCTAGGATATATTAAATAAATAAATAAATGGTAGGCTCAATATTAAGGTATCGGAAGACAGTGGGATGTGGCAGACCAATGGTAGCCGATATTCTAGTTGACATACGCGAAAGAAAATGTACCTGGGTCGTCCACGTAATGTATATGACAGCCAACCGGCAGGCAGTAGAGCGACGGAATGGATGTCAAGAGATGGGAAACACAGTCGAGGACGGCCGAGAGTTATAGCGTGGAGTGACGAACTTAAGAAGTTCGCCAGGGATAAAATGGAATCTGCTCGTCCAAGACAAGGTGAATTGGAGATAGTAGTGGACATAAGCTAGGCTGTATTGACGGTGATGAGCACATTCTGCGTTCATTGCGCATGCATTTACGTAAAAAAAAAAAAAGGTTACCGACAATTACGATATACCTGAACGTTGGATTGTATATCGAGCTCATTAATATTGCGTCTAACAAAGGAAAATGAGCCCTTAAATTTGCCACTTCTTTCTTTCATTCATAGCGGGGGTCTCGTTCCGGCAGACTTCATGCCTTCAGGTAGTATGCGAGGGATTATCGGTCAGCTGCCAGCTAGTGATAAGATCACATGCTACGTGACGCCAAGAGGCAGAAAAACAGTGTTCCACACTTGTCGTCATGGCTACTAGCGGCGCTGACTAACACTCCCACGTTTAAATGAACATATATACCCCTTAAAGTGGACGGAGGGATGACCTGCCCCTGTAGCTCAGTTGGTAGAGCATCGGGCGCGTTATTCGAAGGTAGCAGATTCGGTCCCTGCCAGCGGCAAGTTATCACTCATCCACTTTTCTTTCTTCACATTTACATTACAATTAGTAATAATATCATCCCCTACACTTTCCTTGGCATCATTGTCTGTTAGTTCTCATTAATATTGTGTCTAACGAAGAAAAACGAGCCCTTAAATTTCCACTTCTCTCGTTCATGTATACGAACAGTTACTGGGCAATTTTAAATGCGAAGCATTTCTTTGCGTACTGCAAGCACTTTGAGCGTTTCTACCTATCTGTCTATCTATCTAGCCGCCCACGTCTGGATGCTCTCGTGATCGCCTCCTTGACTAGAGGTCGACCAAAGTTAGTATGGGAGGGTAAGAAGGATTTGGCGAATATGTCTGGCTGGTCGTCACCTGAATTACATGAAGACCCCGTCGCGTACGTCGTCAAACTCATTTCTCCAGACACATGAGGCTCATACCCGTATACCATGGGCTGCGGTATGCGGGTATGCACCACAGGTGTTTGACAATTTATATCTACCCAGGAACGGCGAGGACAGACATTGGCAATTTAAATGCGAGAGCGCCAAGAAAAACTGACATTCGGTGGCGTTGACACTGGTAATTTAAATGCGAAAGCATTAAAAGAACTGTCATCGGCGGCGTTGACCCGACGAACACAAAGTATAGAAATCAGAGTCCTAGCACGGAATCGAACCCAAGCATTCTGCATAAAAATCAAGTATTCCACGCCAGAGCCACGTCAGGTCTTGAAACTGCTTTAGAAAAAATTACACCATCTCCCGCTAAAGGGAACCATGTGTAGATGCGAAGCAGCGAGCGCTAACGCTTACACTGGCGGCGGCGTTGACGCTGGCGCTCATCGCAGCGTTGCGCAGGAGAGAAAAGTGGGGAGGCGAAGCGAAACAGTGATGGAGCGGTGTTTCTTACTGGAACATGCCAATCGCTGCTAATGGGCAATGAGAGACAGAAGACTCCGACTGGACACAGAGACCCGCAGTCCGCTTTTAGTTAACGCACACGCTGCGAATTTTTATTCTTCAACAACGCACAGGAAAAATTTCCCACCGGCACCACCTTGCAGGTCAAGATTCAGTGCCATATATACGGGGTGGCCAGTGACGGTTGTGAAGCGCGAGCAGTCGGTTTTTTCAACCAAGAAACTCGCTAGCAGACGCTGCCTGCGTCGGCGTCGCGAGGCGAGAGGGGGGGGAGCGTAGGAGTTTGTAGTTTGTTGAGTGCAGCGTTGGGGTGGTCTACAAGATTCCACTCTCTTGTGGCAAAGTGTATGTAGGTCATTCAGGCCGCTGTGTGAATGAGCGCCTTAAAGAACATGAGCGATCCCCTGCCGACTGGTACAGGCTCACATTTAGCTCAACACTGCAAAAAATGCAATTGTCAAGCCTTGTTTAGACTAACCACTATCTTAAAGAAGAGTCGTGACACCACCGCCAGAGAATTATCAGAAGCTTTTTTCATTCAATCATTGGGGTCGCAGTGCATTAGTGTGCCTTCCATTACCTTGTTTTCCTCTGAATTTTTTGGTTTTTGGATTCGCTTTCATGATTGCGCTCAGGTGTCCAAGGTGTGGTGGTTGTGCGCATAGGGTGCACGGCGCATGTCCTACCGGTATCTGGTTGCTTATAAAGAGTGGAGTGACGCAATAAACCATGACAGTTGAGAGTAGCGCTGTGTTCCGTCTTCTTTCCTTGTGGTGTCGTTTTTTGCGCTAAAAAAGCAATATGGATCATGACATGAAAAAGTCGCAGTTTCAGCGCAAGGGCGAAACAATGAATGCGATAGCAAGAAATTGGAATGTCACACGAAGATCGACGAGCAGCTCTATACTTGCAGCATTCCTGCTTAAGCACGAAGAAGGACGTTCGAAAAAGACGCGCAGGTATACACAGGACAAGCGTGAACTAACAACTATCACAGTTGTTACGCCTTTGTGTTTGAGCAACGCGCTGCAAGTGTCGACAACGCAGAACCCGACTCTATTAGCTATTTCTTCTTCTTTTAAAGTGCGGCGCGCGGAATGACCCCTCTGCGTCCCCCTGCCACGCGGTGGCGTCAGATGCAAGGTGTGGGCGGTGTGCTTTTTTTTTTTTTTCGTTCAACATCACGAGTGGGTACAGAAAGGGGCCCCTTTTTTTATGCGCGTCTCAAGGGCAGTTTTCAAATTGAAAGAAAATGTAGGAGCGTTGCGTGTTAGAAAACACGCACAAGCTCCTGCGAGATGTGCATAGCACTAGCAGTAAATGGTGTCTATAAATAGCTTGCCATTGTTATGACGGCGCATGCATGGCGTCTGGCTGAGTAGTCTAACGCAGCGCGCTGCGGAGCGAGGGGTCGCTGGTTCGAATCCCCGGTCGGGTGCCTTGTAATTTTTTCCTTCTGATTTATTTTTCTTTGTGCCTTTATATATATATATATATATATATATATATATATATATATATATATATATACATATCTTGGGCATGACGGCGACGGCAAAGATCATCCGAGAGTGTCCATAACTTGAAAATTCTGTCGCGGACGTCGTCAAACCCTTTCCCTCCAGACAGGTGTGCCACGTACCCGTTTACCACGGGCCGCGGTGTACGGGTATGCGCCACAAGTGATTGACAGTTTATATCTACCCTGGAACTACGCGAAAAAACATTGGTAATTTAAATGCGAGGGTGTTAAGAAAAAAACTGAACACCGGCAGTGTTCCCCCCGACGAACGTAAAGAATAAGAATTAGGATCCCAGCAGGAATCGAACCCAAGCATTCTGCGTGGCAGTCAAGTATTCTACCACAGAGCCACGCCATGCGTAGAAACTGCTTTGGAAAAACACACTATGCAGGCGTTATGTCCGTGCAACCTCAACTGTGGTTGTGGTGCTGGCTATCTAATTTTATAACGAAGCAATAAACACCACATATGTACCCCTACGATACAGACATGATGTCAGGTTAACGTCCGTGGTTCCAGTGCTGGCCCGGCTTGTATAGCAGTCTAATAAACATTGCATTTGTATTCCTATACATGATTCAGGAAGCTACATTCAAGCGTTGCTCGACCCGAGAGGAATGCGCTAACGAAAGTTACGTATATGGTATTCACATCATCGCACCGTAAAGTGCACTTTGTTTCGATAATACTGATGTCTGTGTTCTAACGTGAGTGCTGACGTTATGTCAGACCATAAGTTACCCTTTAAACGCCAGCGTTGTCGACGTGCCTGGTAAACGCATAATGTGCACACAACTACTGCACTTATCTACGTCACTCCACCTCGTAACGCTTGGTTCAAAACCATAAAATGAAACATAGAACTACTCGCTGACTGCTTCGCATCACACCGATTCTTCCCACAAGGCGTGGGATCTGCCGCGGAAGCGCGAACTGCAGTTGCAGACAGCTGGCTTTTTTTTTTATTCCTTGATTTTTCTTTTTCGGTTTCTTTTATTTATTTTTGTTGTTTATTTTTATATAATTTTTTTTATTACTTTATGTTCTTTCGGCGGCGAAGGTTCCAGGGTCATCGAGGCGACCTCGGCAAAAGAGGAACGTCGCGTGGCTCGAGGCACGCGAGACCGATCTTCCGCCGTGACTTCTCTCTGTCTCTGTGGTCACCGTGCTTGCGGTTGAAAATGTAAATCCACGTGACCCTTTCGTCGTTCTGGGCAATAACACTTTTCTTCCAGGCTTAAATTGGCCCAGATATTTTAAGAAATGGAGTGACTCTCACGATCTACTCGATTGATCCATGACCTTGTCTGTTCACACACGCGAGTTTCAGAAAATTACAGAAAACGCTGACACGTCGGTTCGATAAAGAGCACATACTTGCTTTCTTTCGTGCGCTAGCCGCGGCGGTGGCTCGTGGATGTGGTGGTCGGCTGCTGACCCGAAAGACCCGGGTTGGGTTCCGGCCGCGGCGGTCGCATTTCGATGGAGGCGAAATGCTAGAGGCCTGTGTAATGTGCGATGTCAGCGCACGCTGAAGAATCCCATACGGTCGAAATTGTCCGCAGCCCTCCATTACAACGTCTCTCTGCGACGCCTCTATCATCACGCCTAATTCACGGAGATTTCAAAAAAAAAAAGGGGGGGGGGGGGGGAAGCAGAGCCATTAGGTATTGAGCCCAAGATCACGCTATATTATTGTGACTATTCTTATCTTAATATTGTGCTTAAGAAACTAATAACATCTACAAATAAAGCAAAAAAAAAAAAGAAACGTCACGTTATCTGTTAATTTTGCATGTAACACGTCACTTCTGTCGTATTCCTTATGGCAAGAAGCGTGTTCAGAAAAATGTTTCCGACAGTGCCTTTCGCAAAATGACCATCAATGTTAATGCGATCAAGCAAGTCAGCCCTATGCCATGTTGCCGAATAAACCTTAATTCGCTATCTTCAGTGCTCATTGCGGGATTTCCATTGCTTAGGCTACACGCGACATTCACTTGGGGTTGTTGGATATGACCACGATGGCATGCCAATGACTTTATGACGTCGGTGGAACTGGCGAACAATGAATGACGTCAATGGAGGGAATATGGCGGCAGTACGAAGAAGGAATGGCTGAAAATGTGATGACGATTGGATAACTGCTAGCTAGGCGGATGAGGGTTCGCCGAAAATGCCGAGTATTAGCCAGGTTTCACCAAGCAGCCACTAAACATTATGGCACTATGCTGGTAACATACTCTATAGCACAGGTAGCGCAATCGAAATACGAGCCGCACCGCACAATTACGCTGATATCCGACATTTTTGTTGTTGTTGTTGTTGAATGCGCCTCCCGTAAACTTTTGACCCAGCCTATACACACTGTTTCTCATCGCGATTAGCTACTTTCATATCTCCTTTGTGTCTCCCTGCTACCTCTGATCATCCCTGACTAACACTAATATTTCGTTACAAAGTGCGCGTCCAGACTTGAAGATGACGCTCAAGAATCTAACGCGATTCGGGCTCAAGACGTCACCGAGGAAGAGCTTTCTTCATTCACGTTATCGTCCGCAGCGAATTGTAAACTGTGCTTTCACAACCTGCGGAGTCGGGAAAGCAAGACATTCCCTCCCACGACGCGCGAAGAAGCGGTGCCGCGCTATACAAGCCATTGTAAAAGACAGTCCCACGTTCCTCTCGTACAAGTAGATCGTTATAGTGACAGTGAACTAGACTGCAGCAGTGTTTGCTTGGGAAAGCATATCACCAGTCTTGTCTGTCACTGCAGGGGGGGTAAGAGAAACGAGACGCTCAAAAACGTACCGCCTGAGAAAAATAAATACCGTCCAGAAAAGATGACAAAAATATAAACGACATAGAGACTGACAAAGGACAAGCTGCCAGAGGTTAACAACTGGCTGCGTGCGACCCTCGACAGTCATTCAGCTATGGCGACAGAAAAGAAATAAATTAAAGAAAAGGAAAGGAGAATCAAGGTGCGATAAGCCAAGCAGACGAACACACGTGGAGGCGGTTAAGTCACTTCCGTAGGCAGTAACGACGTCACATTCTACGTCACTGGTCACGTGTATGGCTCAGCTGTTGCGGCTTCCGGGAGAGAGTGCTGTACGAAGCAGCGCCGCCGCAGCCGTCGGTCGCAGTTCGCAACGCCGCATTTCGCATCCGACCTTGAAAGTGCGCGAAAAAGCAGGCGTGCGGCGCGCTTGGAGCCGAGTGCGTCGAGCGCTGCGCTGCTGTCTCGTCGGCGGGAGGTTCGTTCCGACTGCGTTCTTCTCCGTCGGACGTCGACGCCGCAGCTCCATCCGACGTCTCAGAGAGCTCCGGGTGCAGCGCTAGCCGCGCAGAGCCTACGTGCATTTTTCCACATTCTAGTCGACACCCCACCATTTGTGTGAGTACTGGAGCCTTTCGTTGAACATTTTCGTGGGGAGGCATGTTCGGACAGTTGTTGCTTAATGAGGCGTAGAATGAAAAGGTCAGTCGGTCAGAAAAAAGAAACAAATCTTGTGAAGCCGGAGAAGCTCCCAAGAACAAACAGAAAGAGACGAGACGTGAAACTCCCGCGCAAGGCCGCTTCGGACCCGACTTGAACCTAACATCCGTAAGAGTAAACGCAGTCAAGACAGAACGCGAGGTAAACTAAGAAATGTTCATGTGTGCAATGTTGATAAGTCAGTACGTGTAAATGTGTATCGTATTTAGTGCTTTTTTGTAACCGCGCCAACTCGAACGGATACCTCGGACAGCTCCCGTTGATTCCTTGGTTGGGTGCTCCTCGGACACTTGGCGCAACCCACCCCGGGTGATCGGCCATGAATCGGACGGTGCCTTGTTTAGGAAATTGCCTTGATGAAAGAGTTGCTTTAGAAGTAAAAAAAGTTTAGCGGTAACTCATTATTCATATAACCATATAAAAGGTAGTTCCCACTTATCTTTTCTTAGACTTATTGTAACGCAAAGGGACAACCACACAGGACGGCAACAAATACGGGTGTCTGTGTTGTGTATTTGTTTCTTCTGTATTCCTCTGCTCTAGCGCTTCGTTTCCACCACTTCTAGTGGTACCGCGCTTCCAGTGTGTTCAAGTACTATGCAGTTTCGATCAATTTCGCTCTCCCTCCATTCATTTGAGTGAGTGACTCAGTGATGTTACGGTGCATAGGGCGTATTGAGGCTAATGACGGGGTCGCATGTTCGAATCCCGGCGATGGCGGTTGTATTTCAAGTGACGTGCATCTAGTCAAGGCAGTGAACTACGATTTGTAGAACTTTAATGAAAGTAGTGGTACAGGGCGGTTAAACGGAGAAGAACTGTCTGGGAGCAGACATCTCCCGTCAATTATCGCGTGGCACCTTTTCTTGTTCCAACGGACCGCCACTGCCGCGCTGCCGATTTTGCTCACTTATCTCGAATGAGATAAGTGAGCCTTTCACAAGACCAACGTTCTTCTTCGCTTTAAGATGCGGCCACGATGACCGTTCTCGCGGGGCTGGGAGGGGGGGGATTAGTGTGTGCGCTCATGATACACATCTTTGTTCTTCATACGTGTTCATCATCATCATGTGTGTTCTCCTTAATTCATCTTCGGTTATGGGAACTCGGCTGGACTGTGATCTGTGCCTCGGGTGTGGTCGCGTAACCGTGTCTTCGGGGCCTGATAAAGGTTGCGTTAACTGCTGCGTCACAGTATTCTCATTCAAGCGCATGAAATAAACATAAAAAAAAAAACGTGCGTGCTGCGCAGGTTGTCACGTAGTAAAAGGACGAAACTTCCGTGAAATTCCATTGAAACTGGTCTGTTTGACACGACGACGTACGAAGTGTTGACCGAGTGAAACGCAATACTCGAAGTGAATTGCTAGCTGTGTCTGCATTTACTGCGCCAACGCCTGGAGCTGATGATGTGCTGACGCAGGCGATATAAAAGAGCCTTTAGGACAGCTTTGGTTGCTTTTCTCGCCCAGCGCTCTCACCAATGGCGCAGAGAGCGAACGCAGTCGTATCGTGGAAGTTCCCTTTTAGGCGAAGCTTAGTTTGGAGAAATTTATTATCACAGACGGTGGATATCAATAACTTTTCAACACAACATTTCAACGGAATGGAACACACAAATTTGTTTTTTTATGACGGCGTCGTCGTACACAAGAGACTCGGAGACGGACAGCCTACAGAAGCATGGCTCTCAAAGGTGCGCTGGTCTCATGCGTAATTGTCTGCGCCGCTTTTTAATAACTAATGCACTCTCAATCATGGGCTTGTCCGCGATCAGCCGCATCTGATATGGCAGTCTGATTTTTTATCGAAGTAACTCGTCATTTCACGTCACCACATTTCATTGTTGAATTTCATCGTATCACGCATGACCGTCGCTCTTGCCTGCAGTAACGAGAGTGCTGCTGCGCTGCTAAGTACGTGTATGAAAGAAGCAGAATGAAACAGCGCTAAAGACTGGACGAGAAGAAGACAGACTCAGCGCCGTGTCTGTGTCTTCTTCTCGTCCCGTTTTATTGTCTGTGTAGTATGCACCAACCAGCCCAATCAAGCACACTGCTACGTGTATGAAGGTCAGAATACCGGCACAAAAGAAGGAAAAGGTTAGGAGGGAGCATTGCACAGCGCGATAGAAAGAAAGGGAAGTAGGCCATGCATGCACTCGCCAGTCCTCGGTTGCCGCCATTTGTCCAGTTGGAGAACCGCTGCTGAACGTTTTCACCTAGGAAGAACATTGCGTCTCTTTTCTTTTTGCATGGCTGCGCTATACTTTTCCCAATGACTCCGTGGAAAATTTTTCGCTACCTCAGCTGCTTGTTTTTCTTAGTATACGCGTGGAAAAAGAAACAAACGTTCCAGCGATAAAATGGTTAATCGTGCAATGGAGCCAAAAGAACGCGTATCGCCGCTTGATGACGCTATAAAATCATTCAGTCCGACGATAGTCAGATAAGCACGCGGCACCTGCGTGCGCACCCGGCGAAGTCGCGACCCGCCATACCAGTGCTATAACCTCGCTGCGGTTAAACGGCGGCACTCGCTATCGAGTCTTTTGAACTCACGACATTTATGGCGCGCAGCGAAGTGCTCGAAGCTCGGATTCAGACCTCCCGCTAAGCCATGGGCCAGACATTCGGCTCCACCTGAGGTGAGCGAATCTAGACTATGCGGTGTGTGTCTTAGAAGAAAAATGTTGAATAAAAATAGCGCGACAAAACGTGGGACAAGACGAAGGAAAGCTGCAAGACAAGAGCATACATCAGAGGGAGTTGTGTATCAGGTGCCTCTCACGTGCGATAAATTTTACACAGGACAGACAGGCCGCTGTCTGAATGTGCGCCTGCAAGATCACCGTCTATCTTTGAAAGGTCAGACTTCGTCAAATTGACCCCTGCACTGCCGTGAGTGTGGGTGTGCTCCACTATTGTCTGATACCAGTGTGCTCGCACGCTATAGGGACCAGACCAGGTACGTGAGCTCGTTGAAGCTTTAATTTTGAAAGCTGTAGAATACTGTGTGGCTAAAGGTTGTCTGAGAGAGAGAGAGGGAATACGGAAAAGTCAGGGAGGTTAACTAGACCGTCCAGTTTGTTACCATACGTGTGGGTAGGGAAATGAAGGGGTAAATAATAGAGAGAGAGAGAGAAAGCGTGAGTGTACACAATTTACAGCACACGCAGGGGGCAAAAGAGTCAAAATATGTGTGTACTTATTCACAACACACACGCAGTGCAGCGTATCTGCAGGCGATCTTTCAATTCAGTTGTCTTCAAGAAATGCGGAAACACTCGTATGGCTTTTCTGCGGTGATGAGCTGGGAGGACAGGCTATAGATCACCTCTTCTGCCGCTGTTCCGAATTTTAATATCATCGCCGGATTCTCCAGTGTGCCTTGAGAAGACTTGAAGATGAGCCTTTCGCTTAAGACCGATAACTATAAATGAAGATGGCAGCTTTGTTGCGTCCAAACAAGGTTATGTTCACCGGGGCAAGAATTTTGATTATATTCGAAAGGGACGCTTATAGAAATGTTACCAAGTTCTAAAACACCGAATAGAAACAAAGAAACCCAGGCTCAATAGTGCCGGATCAGTCCCCGCACTCGTAAACATAGCAGCAGGGTGCCTTCGTAGCCCGGAATGCGGCCGAAGTACTGTTCCAGGGTCACGGGTTGCGCGTTTGTCAAGTGATATTTTCGTTCCAAATACTGCGATGGTATGGCAGCGGCAATGTTACGGCACGTGCCTGATATCCCTTCACATGTCTGCTCTCAGGACACAATGACGCCTTGCTGATAATAAGCACAAGAAAGTAAACAGCATAGTGTATTTAGCGTTTAATTTCCGCCGTTGTGGCTCTGGGACTGTGAGGGTATGTAGCGTCCCCCTGCTTAGATTCTCAGTACCGGAGTGCTGTTAACGCAATCACTTTTGCATTCTGGACGGCGTCAGCTCGTGAACTGCATTGCATGCTTCGTAAACGAAGCCGATCGAGTCTGATCGAGTGCGCTTGAATGACGTTCCAAAAAGGTCTCGCTAGACGTACGTGTGTGCATAGAACAAAGAATACGTTTTTACTCGGGGGGCATTGAAATACAGCGCGTGCTGCTTCCATGCATTCTGTCTACCTTTTTCTTTGTCATTTTTTGTATACATTCAAGTTATTGACGCTGACCTGTCGTCACTTCATTTTAACGTCTCTGCTGACGTGTTTCGCCCGCAGAGTCGACGCTCTCGCAGACGTCTCTGTATCGTGTCTATAGACAATTTTAGTCTAGCGCTAACGTGATAGCGGGGGTTCAGGGAAATGGCGTTAGCGTGCCGCAAACGTTCGTTGCGGACAGCGCGTTTTAGTATAGCGGAATAGCTTTCACGTGCCCAAGCTGTGACGGTGGCGTCAGCGAGCAAAGTATGCTTATTCTAAAAGACAGGGCGTGCGAACACAGACTCAAAAAAGTAGTCGCGACACCACAAGACGGCGTCTTGTGGTGTCGTGACTTCTTTCTTGTGTCCGTGTTTGCACGGGCTATCTTTTAGAATGAACACCTATCAACTATCTCAGCTCTCTGTTATTCTAAGCAAAATATGAATGCGTTACAAAAGTGAAAAGAAAAAAACAAAAACTGAGAATGCTCACCTCTAGCCCCTCATGCAGAAATATTACTTTTTTATAACAATAAAAGTAAATAAATGCGAACCACGCACCAAAAAGTGAAAAATTTATACGTTGCAGATTTGTTTACACCGATCCTCTTAAAGCCTAGGAACAATCGTAATGGGAAGCGGTCTCAAAAACTCCGTTGAGTTAGATGTAATACTAGGTCGTCGGAGATATACCTGAAGGCAAGCGAAGTTCTTTAACACAGTCATTTGCTGCGATAGAAGTGAATCATTCAACGAGGCCAAATTCAGTTCAAAGCGGGCGTCCGAAACCGCCGCCATGTTTTACGTGCACTACGTCAATCACGCAAACACGGTAACGCTAAGTCTGAAAAACAGCGTGCGTACGGTACACGCTACGGGTCGTTTAGCGTACTGCGCACGCGCATTTCGATCCCGCTAAGCACGCTATTCCGCTTAACCCGTTAAACTATAACTGCCTTATAGCTGTGATACCAGAGGCGCAGCCTCGCGGCCTTTACGTGTCATTTCTGATGAGGTAAATTAGCGTAACAGCGTTTCGACAACGGACACGGGAAGATAAGCATTAGTCACAAAGGTCCCATATCCAACAGGTAATTAGATCTTACAGACAAGAAAGCCAAGAAAGTCGCAGGTTCGGTGCCTGCCAGCGGCAATTTATCTTTTCGTCCACTTTACTTTCTTCACATTTACATCATAATAATTACTATAAATAACATCCCTTATACTTTTTCTTGGCTTCCTTGTCTGTTAGTTCTTATTAATGTTGGGCTTAACAACGAAAAAGCGAATGACATTCTACCGCTAATGAAAACACACGCAAGAAAAACACGAACACGACGACATGGACGGCACTTCCAACTGATTTATTTCAAGCATGAAACGGCGCGTGATGCGGCTTGCACATGCGCAGAAAGACCAACAACACTGCCTAACCTAGCCAGCTCTCAAAGCGAGCAAAGTAAGCAATACCAACCAGGCCAAGAAGAAGTCCTCCTCAACGAAAAATGAGCCCTTAAAATTCCTTCTTAAGATCCGGAAGGGTATTACGTATACATTCTCTCGTCCTGCATGAACACACAGAACGAATCGCAAGCAGGGACACGTGTGCATCAAGGGGCGTTGCGCAAGAACCCAAACTCCGAGTCAAGTAGTGCGACGCTACCTATCTTTATTTCTTGTAGAAAAAGATGTATTCGTTGGCTTGTTCCCGCCCGCATTTTGTGTGACTGCTTGCGATTTTCCGATTTCTGACGAAAATTATATTTGCAGATCCTGATCGAACGGTTGTGGAGTCTAATAAAGCGACTCACTGAGTCACGTGCCCTAAGCCACCGTCTTTACTTGCATAAAACAAGCATCCGTTGGCTCTGACTAGCGTGAACTAAAGGTTGATAAGTACTGGCTAAATGACTGCTTGGGTAACGTTGGCTGCTACAACGCCAACCCCGTATTCAGACGATATCGCTCCATTTGAGTTGTGTTCCACTCTTTTTAGGAAGAAATGTTACCAGTGAATGTCCAGAAGCGTTATTGCTCCAGCCAGTGGCGTAGCCAGGGGGTGGCACACCGTTCCCGCGAACCCCCCCCCCCCCCCCCCCCTTCCCGATTTTTTTTTTTTTTTTTTTTTTTTTTTTTTTTTTTTTTTTTTTTTTTGCCGTGGTTCATTGAGCACAAAATATGGCACTCGACCACATCTGCCTGCCCGGCCGCCACTGAAAATCAAGGTGGTGCCCCCCCCCCCCCCCCCCCCGAAAAAAATTCCTGCCTACGTCCCCTGGCTCCAGCCGAGAATTGTTTAATTATACAACAGACGAACGCCACACCCACCCGCGATAACATGGGCCACCATATATGAGCACTTTTATAATCTTTCTTGTCAGAAATGTTTATAAGAAGCCGTCTGTCACAGAACATGACTCAGAGCTTAACTTCTTTCTCGACAACCTATGATGTGCACGTGGGGGCACAAAGTGTTCACAGTATAGCTTAGCCGTTTAGGTGCTGCGCCGATCTGCTGCACAGGTCGGCGAACTCACTCATGAGTCGACTCATTCGGACTCACTCAGACTCAGATAGAGGTGTGAATCTGAGTATGAATGAGTTCCGGGTGAGTAATATTTCCGTGAGTTTGAGTCCGAGTGAGTCCGGTTGAAGAAAATTTTCATGAGTTTGAGTCCGAGTGAGTTCGGTTCACGGAAAATTTTGGTAAGTCTCGAGTCGGAATGAGTCCAAAGCGCTAGATATATTTCTTGGGTGAGTCTGAGTTCAATTTTTTTTTTTTTTTGTTTTTTTGCCAACCTATGGTCCTATCTACTCATCTTCGGCATTACTATCAGCCTTACCTGGATTCACGTTTATACTCACGTCTACTCACACGTATTCCAAAGCAGTATCGTTCATACACCATTTCAATATTTATTGATCAGAGACGTGAATTACATGTGGGGGGTGCCCTGACGTCCCCCCCCGCCAACTCTTCCAGGGAAATTCTTGATAAATATATATTATATTGTCGTCTCTTTCAAGAAAAATGTCCTTACTCTTTTGCAACCACTCATAACTCGTATTCCAATGTACTATATCAAAAGGCGCCAAGAAGAGCACTGAATACGTGAGATATTGGTGTTAAAGAGCACGGACACCATGGTCGAGCAAGCTAATTCTAATCCAACGGACTCATGAGTCGACTCACTCGGGCTCCGTCAGACTCACATTGAGCCGTGACTCTGAGTCTGAGTGAGTCCGGGTGTGAGTAATATTTTGGTGAGCTTGAGTCCGAGTGAGTTCGGTTGAAGAAAATTTTCATGAGAGTGAGTCCGAGTGAGTCCGGCTCAGGAGAATTTTGGTGAGTCTGAGTCCGATTGAGCCTTACGCGCAAGGTATATTTCCTGACTGAGTCTGAGTGAGCTCCACAACTTTTGCCGACCTATGGTTTGCTGTGGTGGCAGAGACGGAATCAGACTTTCTAGAGCGGCCAGTGGGCCCCTTGACCCGCCGTTTTTAGCAAGAAGTATGCAGACCGATGCCGTAACGATGCCAAAGGTAGTCATACTGCATGCTAGGCCCTTATGCTATAATTCAAGCATAAGCAGGAGCTAGCAACTAATGAGAGGTAGCAGCAGCGGACGATGCCAGCATCCACAGCCACGCGCTCGAACGCTCTGATTCTGGCTGTACAGTGTTTACGACGTTCCACTGTTGACCCGTAAAGTCGGCGCTTCCATCCCGGCCGCGGCCGTCGCATTACGATGGAGCCGAAATGCTAGAGAATCGCATACTGTGGGATTTCAACGCACGTTAGAGAACCTCAGGAGCGGAAAATTATGCGAAGCCCTCCATTACGACGTGCCGCTTAATCATATCGTGGTTTTTTGGGCTCCCACTATGTTATGGTGTTGAGCCGCTGTAAGCTCGAGCGCAAGTTCTGCAAGTTCTGCAAGTTCCCTGCCATGCGGCCGAATTTATACGGGGGTGGTGGTGGTAAAAACATAAGGAGATCAAGGGAGGTATGCAGGGACCGCCCCTTAAGGGGAGGACGGCACCTACAGAGGCGAATCGCAAAAACACGTCTGCACTCAGATATCTATGCACGTTACGGAACAGACGTGGTCAAAATTAATACGAGCCCCCCTCCACTAAGGCGTGCCTCATCGTATATCGTGGTTTGAGCACGTAATACCCCTGAACTTAGTTTCTTAATGTACCCGCCGACTGTTTTATCCATCGTTCTGTTTCTTCAGTATAAGCGAATGCGTGACAAAATATAAGTTTAGACCCCCTTCTCGCTATAAAGAATCCTGAGTAGCACTTACCTGAGTATTCCTTTCCTGCGCCAGTGTTCTCGTTGTTCTCCTCATGCACCTCATAATCTATGCAAAACAAGCTGGTCAAAACAATTAATTCTTTCCTCGTGCTGCATGTCACGTTGAGGCTGCAGCGACATTGTAACGAACGCTGTGTACACAGCCAACCTGTCAAACGAGTCAGTCAAGCAGACGACTGTTCCTGTTCTGGTCGCGACCTGTTCCTTATTTTTACTGACTGCCGTAATTCAGGTCGTGTATATTTTTTGCAGCTTTCGTTTGTTGTCGAGTTCATTGCACGACCTCTGTCACGTCAGTTTAGACGGGAAATTCGGTATCGGTGCAAATGATAACAGAGACAGTGAGCAAAAATCTCCGGTGTTTTTTTTTTTTGTTTTTTTTTTTCTAGACACATTGCTTGCTTTTGTTACTTTCCGTTTGGCTTGTAGCACAGCAATCCCTATGACAGGAATGTTTCTGCATTTTATTTCGAGACTCTGACCGTATACAGCTGTCGTATTTAAAAATACGTCGGGGGTTTTGAGGTATACACGAATGACTTCATATGCGGCGGGAATTTCAAATACGCGAGTAGGCGGGAATTTCAAATACGCGAGTAAAGTTCACATCAATTGGACTGAAGTGTATGCGTCAATCGCAAGCTACATATGTTTCACCGACATAAAGTAGCAGCCACGTAGCCTTGTCAACTGGACAACGGCAGCCGTTAATCGCTGTAAAATGTTGTCGGACTCAAATGAAACATCGCTCTCCCAGTTACACGAGCGCAGTTGGCGCTAAAATTGAGATTCCCGGATCCGGGAAAAAGTATTTGCGCAGCTTATAGTGTCGGGACATTTATTTAGGCCTGATGTTTCGGCTGCTTCAATCCGTGGCCTGTGCTGTACAGCGGACATAAACAACTTAGTTCCACACTGCTTTGCTAGAGCTGTATACAGTTACAAGCTATTCGGAAAAATCAGCTGTTTTCTCAGGACGTAACGCTACCTGCGCGAACACGAAGAGGGTAACAGGGGGAAAAAAAAACGCATAAAAGTGGACCCAGCATTTTGTGATGTAACAAACCTCTAGCCTCAAGTTTTCATACAACCCGCGTTCCATAAACTTTCGAGGCCGAGTTGTATGCTATCTGTGGTGGCATATACTACAGAGCGCGCGGACGCCAACTCAACAGGGAAACCATAGTACTATGGTTTCCCTGTTGAGGCTTCTTTAACAAGCGCAAAGGGGCAAGCACTCTCGTCACCATGCTCTCACTTACTATCAGTATGTACAATGCAAGGATAACTATCCTCTGACTACAGGCGTCATGGCTCAAATGCATGGCAACTTGTTTATTGTTATCTTGTCTCAGCAGCTCACTTTCCCGCCGTTTCCCCGTGTTGCTTAACCGCATCACCGTTTCGCGCTCTTTCCGTCTTCCTACGGTGAGCGAGTGAGATAGTGCGATATGTCGAGTGATAGCCCGGTGTTTCCCTGGCTTTACGAGGCGTGCGGAAGCGGCGCAGACCGATACCTGCAGCCGTACGCCAGAGCGAGTGACTCGCACGCATTCCACCGTAACATGTGACGCCTCATAGCGCGCACCACGTTATGTCTCCTCTCGGTCACCGCGTGAAAACCCCGCGACTGTCTCGCACAAGACACAATACTCCGCTGCGCGCTCTTTGCGACATCGTAAAGATATGCCCGCGCGCATGTGCGCCATCGACGCGAAAATCGCAGAAGAAATAGCGAGGCCTATTTTTTTTCCTCAGGTATAGAAAATAAAAAGGCAAGCTTTAAGGCGCTCTGTTTCCAACGTGAGAGGCTTTTTTTTTTTAATATCTGGGGTTTTACGTCCCAAAACCACGATATGATTATGAGGGACCGCCGTAGTGGAGGGCTCCGGAAATTTCGACCATCTCGTGTTCTTTAACGCGCACTGACATCGCACAGTAAACGGGCCTCTACCATTTCGCCTCCATCGAAATGCGACCACCGCGGTCGGTATCGAACCCGCGACCTTCTGGTCAGCAGCCGAGCGTCGTAACAGCTCTACCACCGCGGCGGACGACGTGAAAGCCAATTTAGTCAACCAGATACTTCATTATATAGCGCAGCCATAGGCGTGTGCAGGGTTATTCAAATTAAGGGTTATTCAAATTAAGGGTTATTCAAATTAAAGGTTATTCACCTCTGTGCGCAAGCCTCTGGCGCTAGCGATAGCACGCTGCAAGTTATACACTACTCTGTTGGCTTGGTGTCCGGCATTTCCGAACACCTATTCGGTACGGAAATATTTTAAAAAAGACAGGACCTTCTTATGACAAAAAGACAGGACTTTCTTATACAATGGACACATTGTTAGGGGTAGTTATAATGAAATTAAAAAAAAAAGCATCATACATGTACACTTCTGTATTGCCGATACCACTGGCAACTTGGAGGCCAAATATCGGAAGTCTACGCGCTGGAATGTTTGCAGCAGCTGCGTACATGGTGCACGTGCATCGTCAACGAATGGCAGCCTTCGACATTGGTTGGTTGGTAACAACTTTATTGTTAGTCCGGCAGAGCTTTCGCTGACCGGGCCTTAGGTCTCCCACGTGGGGACGTCGAGGCCTTGCCTCACCGCCGCCTCGCGGGCCTGCTGGACGGCCCAAAGTTGGTCGCCGAGACTGGGGCTGCGCAATGCAGCGGCCCACCGCGGCGGAAGCGTTCCGGAATTAGCACCTTGTGGGTTTTTTGTACAATCCCAGAGCATGTGGGTTAATGTGGCTACCTCAATACGGCAGACGTTGCATAGATTTGTCGGGTAAGTTTTAGGGTAGAGTCTGTTATACAATGCGGGGTTGGGGTACGTGCGCGTCTGCAGTTGTCGTAGGGCCGCCGCCTGCGTCCTGTTAAGCTTGTCGCTGGGTGGAGGGAAGGTTCGGCGGGCCAGGTAGAAGGACTTGGTAATTTCGTTGTAGCTCGTCAAACGGTCTTTGGTGTTGCCCCATAGACGACGGTCGCCGGCATGGCTGGTTCTTTTTTCTTTGTTTAAGCTCTCTGTGGAATTTCGCTTGTTCGTTATTAACCCTTGTATATATAGCATACGTTTTTTTTTAATTTTTTTTTCTTATTCTTAAATCATTTCATGGTACTGAGACTCGTGGAGCTAGTGCAGTGACGCAAAAACAAATATGAACGTTTTATTTTTATTTCGTTTTTTTTCTTTGTTCCACGGAAGCATTCTTATCAATTTTCTGAAGGTCATTATCTTCTAGTTCCCTTTAGCTTTCAAATGACAGCACGTGTTGGATTGTTATGTTCAGCTTATGCAGTGCTATGCGAACCCCAAAGCCAAGCAGACAAAACGCAGCTGCCACTCAAAACTCTTTCACGGACTCGAGCTATACGGGGTGTCGTGTATTGTTAGGAACACTTCGCCAGCGCTTACTCACTCATAGCTGCAGCGGGGACGAATCGTTTATGCTAATGAAATTCTTTCTTTAGGTATGAACTACATTGCGTACACATTGTGCGAACCGTTCTCTTCTGGTACACATTGTTGTAGCATGCCAGGCAAGCGGAGTTGGCGTGAAATTTATAAGAGTTTTGAAGGACAAAAGAGCAGCTAGGACTAAAGAGCGCTTAGCGGCGGCCTTTCGCTATATGGTCGTTGCGTTCGCGGTCATTCACCTATCCCGTTGCTGCTAATATATAAATGCTATAGCATCTGTGGTTTGATTTCTTTGCGGCATTGCCTGCTGTCGTGCGCATTGCCCCCCGCTTTGCTCTTGGAATATCAGTTAATTGAAGGGACTCTAACAATGGCTGGTATGTCCGGCTAAAGTTGACTGAACTAATATTGAAGTTTATTGAGTGTAGGATAGCGAATTGTTACACCTGCTGCTTCCTTTATCACGCTCAGTAGCAGCAGCGTGTTGGCCTATTTATTTCTGACATCCTAATTGTAACCATTCGATGCACTTCAGCGAAGCACCAGGCAACACCAGTTCGGCGACATATGTATATACTCTTCCGAGATTGAAACTCAGGGAGATACTCCGTCCGTATAGTAGTCGCAGCACTGCAAGTTCTCTGATTAGCCTAATTATTCCAAGCAGAAATTCACAAGAATAGCAGGTCAGCGTGCGTCACAATTGACATTGTTTAACTGAAGTAATTCCTGAGAGTTCCTGACAAATGTCAATAGGCTCCTTCATCAACATGATGAAGCATTCGAAGGTTGCATGAAACGCCGAAGCGCGATCCTTGCATTGCCCCACCCCCCCACCCCCCCCACCGCCTCTCATTAGCGAGCAGGGCATACAAGACATATACCCACTTTCCAGACACGTAGCCAGAACTTCTTTTAGGGAGAGGGGAGGAGGAGGGTTAGCTGCCCTTTATGTAGGTTCGTGTGTGTGTGTGTGCGTGTATATGTACATATGCAAATTTTGAAAAAAGTTGGAGGGGTGTGAGCCCCCTCCCCATAAGCGTGCGCAGATTCCCCTTCAGGGGGGGGGGGGGGGGTCGAAGGTTCTTTGCAGCGCCCCCCGCCCCTATTAAGTCAGTGTATGAGACCGACTTGGCGCCCCGCCTCTCAGGTGACTAGGGGGGGGGGGGTGCCCCCCGTGCGTACGCCTATATGCCCTCCCTCCAACCCTGCCTCCACTGGCTACGACAATGCCAGTTTACGGTCGATCAAGTACAACTCCGCTGCGGTTTCAGTTCAGTGTTTAGTCTGGTTTTTGAAAAATGAAGCGTCTTTAATAGCGCCGTGCAGCATTTTGTTGCAAAACGAACATTCTTCATATAGCTCTGCAACTTGCGCAGGCATCTGTTGCGCGTTCTGCAATAACAGTAATGAGCAACAACAGTGAGCAAGTTAAGAACCGCACAAAGGGCGAAGCTAGCGGTCCTCGTGCTCCGCTCATTAAACGAGCCGTGTGTTCGATATTCTCTCGTAACGCGTTTCCCTAGCGTAATCAAACCCCGTAATTGAGCAGTGCCTGCGTAAGTGCTATCCCAAATGCAGTCTTGTTTTGTTTCTTCGTTGCAACGTGTTACGCCGCACCCGGACGTATACCCATATGTGAAAGCAGCTGCGCGCGCGAAGCATCGTTTTGCAGAACCCATGTTCCCTCGCCACGGTCGCAGCCTTCGACAAGGTTGCGCGCGCACAGAGCGCCAGGGTCGCTCCAGCTTTTCGTCAGCACAACATGCTGCACAACTGTAACGGGTTGCGCGGGAAATGTAAAGCCTCGCTCCCACCGTGTGCCTTTGGCATCAGCGGAAACGGTCCCCGCGGCCATCGAGCCTTTGACGTCACAGCGTGAAGTAACGAACCACCTGCGTCAGTGACGTTATTCATTGTACTTCGCGCGTCCTGTCTACGGTGGCGTTTGCATCGGTACATTTGTATAGTGAATAGCACGATGTACGAGCGAGGTTTAAAAGAGTTTTGCCACAGCGGCGGTGGTCGAGCTGTCGAGTTACGGGGGATGTAGTACTAGGCTCGATTCCCTATGCCGCTGGGTACCCAACGAATATTCTAATGAGGAGAGTGATAGCCCGACCTCTGGAGCTCGGTGGTGTGGGTACTGAGATATCCACTTTTAATGATATCCCCGGAGATTTCAGCCTGGTTTGTCGCCTTCTTTGCTACTCCAGGTGTCGGGTGATGTCTATGGTACTTAAAATGACATGCACGCACAAATATGCCGTCACACACACATACACACACGCACACGCGCACACACACATACACATGAACGAAAGAGTAAGTCATAATGTTCCGTTCAGGTGGCGTCCGGAAGGTGGCCTCTCCTTTTGAGTGGCCTCCTGTTGGGGAATTAAGCGTCCTTCCTATCTCAAACCACTCTCATCGTCAACAACCGTTGTAGTTCAAAGAGAAAATGGGATAATACGGGAACTAATTCATGGGAGGCAGCTAGACGATATGTCTGATTGACCGCTCAGCACTGGGGAAAAGGGCGACAGCAACAAAGGAAGAAAGGGGGAAAAAAAAGAAGGGTGCCTAGGCCAACTCATAGGGTTTCCGTACAATATATACTAGAGGTAACTGTGGCGCTGCGATCGTTCAGCCACCATGGGAATGATGGGTGGTACACGGATTCGCCTAATCTTCGCGCTTCAGGCTTCGAACGCACTTTGTTTAATGTTGTGTGTAAGCTTTCGTTTCTGGTAAAAAAAACGACTCGTTGGGATGAACCTCGTGGGCTGATTTGAATCGGTGAGCCCAAAAGGGTGAATGTGCATGTGAAGTGGGACTGCTGAATTTTCGCTGAACTTTGTCTCACGAGAAAGCGGCTGCAGGCCACACGGAGCCGCAAGTAGCCGAAGAACGAAGCCTAGGCAAATCCATGCAGTATTCCATCATTCCCATGCTGGCTGAATCGTCATAAGTTGCAGCTCCCATAGACACTAGCACAGAATTTCCCTCTACTGTACTACTATGAGACTATGAGCTAACCGCAACAAATATTTGGCTTGATAGTCACCTGCCGTGGCTTGACGAGGATGTGATTAAAGAGACAAAGTGCGAGAGCTACAAACAGAGCACGCGCAAACATTCACTGATGTTCAAAGCGCAGTGTGTCAGTTGTCAGAACAACGGACATTCATGAATGTTTGTTGTTCGTAAGAACTGCTATAATGCACTTGCAGCCCTCTGATGCGACGGCTTAATTATAAGTCCGGCAATATGACCGCGGTGGTTCTCTCTCGCAATGTGCCGCGTACAGTATGATTCGAAGGTGTGACATTCGGCTGCGTGAGGCCTCATTTAGTCGAAGGCCGCGTGTGTAATTATACCAGAAGCATCGCATTCTTTTTGATCACTCAAATATACTAGGACACGCAGGCTCCATTTTCCCGGCGTCAAATTGGTATGCGAGTGCGCTTTGTAAGCCCTGGAACATACCCATAGCGTCTAGTGTACGCTGGCAGTTCTGGCTCAATCTCGAAACTATTCGAAAACAAAGTGCGGAACATTTTAATCGCTGCAATCCTAGACGCTTGTGAAAGCTACGCAGACGACGAAGACAGGGCACCAATGACGCTCTGGGATTGCGACCGGAAGATCTTCGCGCCTGACATATTTTGTTCAAAATGTCACCTTTCAAAATTCCATTTAGCGGGCTGTGGGAGAAATCTTTTCAGTCATGGACTTTTAATGTGACTTCGACAACGGCCCGAGATGCTTCGATGCCATTTCTTGGGATAGAATTTGTTCGGGTGCCAGAGCATCAATGCTGATTAAGTCCAGTAGGTTCAGCGAAGTCAGTGTAGTGAATTAAAGAGAAAAAAAAAGGTATCCACAAAACGATCGTCGCAATACTCGAGTAACTATTACAATTAACATACCAGAATCTGTGTTATAGTCAATATATCTTGGATCATAGACAGTGTATACATGCAAAGCTGTCGCACGTTTGCGCCTGAATAAGTGTGATGACTCATTTGAGTTTTTTAAAAAAGACTGATGTCATGCATCTGACGGATCGGCGATGCGTTAAGCTATTGTCCAATGTAATGTATTCCCATTTACTTGCCATCCCGTAATTCCCATAACTTCTCATTTACTTCTCATGTACTGAATGCCCCTCGTTCAACACTGGGCCACTCCTCCGTTGCTGACCTTCGTTCCCTTCGTCTCTTGTTCCGTTTGCAAAGAAAACTTCGTTTAAAATAATTATCCACGTGTTGTTCGGCGTACACCAATAGGGCGCGGTTCACGCGGATTGCAAATGAGGACCTCTTATGCCCCTAAGTACCGCCGTTCCTTTTAACCTTCATTGTACAGGACGCTAAATAACATAAGCCGTACTCTTGGATACCTTTATAAAGCGAAACTAGCTTGCGTGTACAGAGTGGCATTGCCTGTAGCGTATGAGCTGTTGTCACGTTGTGCATAGACACTCCTTCAGCACTATGGCAGCGACATGCGTAGTCGGGCTTCCTGTTTGGAGCGATTTACTTTGCAAGGATCAGTTTGACGACGGGTTTTACCGTCCAACTCAGAAGACTGTAAGGGAAATGAGAGCAGCAGTGCTTCAATGGCTCACCTGCCATATCTGAACTTTGTTAATTTCCTAATGTGTGTGAATTTAGCGCAAGCTGCCGCGCGACCATCTTTGATCGTACGCTTCGTCACTCACTCCTGCAATAACGGTAGAGGATGGTCTTTCTCCCTATCTGTCTTGGCTGACGCATAGCGCGTACGTCGATACTTTTGGGATTGGAGGCTAAGAATCCCAGAACAAATCTCTCTCACGTTGCCGCGACCAGCTGCTTGAGCACTTCCTTCTCGTCGGTCTTTCTTCGGCGAAATACAAGAAGAAGAAAAGAAACTTCGCGCGATCTCCCGCTAAGTCGTGCAGCGTGAAAAAGCCGGCGCATTCACAGTAGGCAAATGGAGCACGTGATTCCTTTTGAGCGTCGGCGCGCCGCTGCGCGCGGCCTGCCATCAATCAGTGCGCCGCGGCACAACGCGCCTTGCCCGCTGGCAGGTGTGATAACGAGAAGGGCCGCGTTAAGCGTCTCGCACCTGCTCGCAAGGCGGCCACTGCCTACACGAGAACAGGGCGCCGAGACGCGAATAGAGACGCGGCGCGTTATATGTACGCGCGCTACCGTATATTCTCGCGTAAAGGTTGCACTTAAAGCGCCGGCGCTAGCTGAGCGCACATTTGCAGGACTTGTCCCTGGTGTAACAAACACACGGCGACACTTACTCACGTAACGCACCAGTGCACCGACCGCCCAGGCAAAGCGGTCTTAGAGGACTCGCAAAACAAATACTCACAGCGTGGTCTCGGGAGGCACGACTCTATGAACTGGATTCGGCAGGCCAAATGGCAACACTAGACAAGGTTCTGGCGAGCGGCGGCAGCCAGTGGCAACGTTTATAGAACCTGTTCAGTTTGAAAACTCGGCGGTGTTGCGCGGCGCCGCCGCAGCGGTGGCTGGAAGTGGCGCTGTTGTCGCAACAGGCTTCAGCCAGTCCAGCAACGCGCGCCGAATCGAGTGTGTGTTTGGCTGCGGTTGCGCTGTATCCGCGTGTTGAAGTACGCTCACTGAAGAGATTTTGCGTGCTGTTGTGCTCGATGTAGCGTGGATGTTCGTTCGTCTGCAATGCCCACTTGTTGTGTGTCTGGATGCACAAGCGGCTATAGGACTTCCGAGAAACTTCTGGGCTCCACGTGATTCGGCTATCTGTGCAGCGTCCGATCGCGCTATTCCCCGCCTTGACGAAAGGCTGTCGGACAAATTGCGAGTTTGCGATGTGCATTCTCATGCGAAGAACATCTTGAAAACGTCAAGGCATGTTGTCGACGGGAAAAAAGTCGAATACACTTGCGATAATGAAGTGGAGTCTTCTGCAGGGAAGTGTGCCGAAAGTTCTTCCTATATCCTCCCGTCGTATCTTCCGAAGCCGCAAAAAAAAAGAAGAAAAAAGCAAAACAAGATTCCAGATCGAGGGAGAACGGTACAAAGAAAATGTTGTTTGAAGCGTGGTAAAACACCCTGCGAGTCTGAAAACTGTGCGGATAACCCAGACTTCACTTCGGCAGCCTGTGCGCTCCGTTTGAGTGGTAGTGAAAGTGTTCGTATGCTGTCTGCGAGTTGGCGCAGCATTGACAGGTATAATGAAAACGGTAGTTTTGTGGCCTTTTAAGCTATAAACGGTCAAGAGCTCACACTAGTCATTGAAAAATGCGTCATCGTCGCTGAAGATATGCCAGTGAGCGTTAGTGTGCATGGGCATGTTGCAAAGACATTTAGATATCGCGCTATCACAACGCTTTCATACCTGACAGAACTGCTCGCGCGTGTTGCCGCACTGAATGTGTGCCCAGGCTTCGTAAGAGTATGCGCAAGGCGCTACTATATGAAGAAAGAAGCAGCTGCTGTGAAGTATTAACCTAGAGTATCAGCTGCATACTCTGTTCGAAGCTGAACCTTGCGAGCTCTAATGGCTCCTTTCCGCAACTTGCGCAGATGAGCCAGTGAAAAAATTCGGTCCCGACTGGGTTTGATCGCTATCGAAGTGTGTCGTGACACATGCATAACTTAGTCATGCGCTTGCGAGGGTCGATTTCTGCAAATGCGCTGTGCCGCTCAGTCGATCTGCATGACAATTTTAAGCGATGTTTCCTAATCTTCCTGACGTTTCTTGGGCACTTAAAAGAAACTATAATGGGTTACGCGAAGGATGTGAGCACAATCCACTGCACAACTCGCGCGGCTCCGATGAAATTCTGTATTTTGACAGGACCTACCAGAACCTTTCAAGTTTTCCCCTTTAGCTGAAAAACATTCTCAAAGCTGCTCGCTTTGTGATTGAAAAGTGGATTTAGACAATGAGCAACACTAATGCCTGTCGCGCTGAAGTTGATGGAAGCCGCAGCGTCCGCCGAGCACTGGGTGCCTGCTATATATAGTTCGCGCAACACAGAACACTATCTAACGCGCTTTCAAACATTCTTGCTAATGGCTTAAACCTTCACGATTACCTAAATATAAAAACTAATCGTTCTCGTCGGTGCGTTTTCAAGCAACTTAATATTTGCGCGGATAGCAGCTGCATGCGTGACGCTCGCTCGCGCTTCGTCGTCTGCTAAGTAGAGCCTGTTGCTGCGGTAGCGCCACCTGGACCGGAAGTCGGTTTTGCGCCGCTTTCAGAGTATGGCGGAGGCGGAGAGTTTGGCAACTCAACAGGTTCTAGAAACGTTGGCCAGTGGGGCCCTGCCGGGGGGGCACCACCCATGATTCAGCAACGCAGACTTTTTTGTGAAAATGAAGGGTCTAGCTTCTTGTTCGTCTTTCCCCTGCCGCGGTAGCTTAGAGCGACTGCTATGTTGCGTTGCTACCGCAGTGGTGGCGAAACGGTTGGACGTCGGCTCTTTATGCTGAAGGTACTGGGTTCGAATGCCGGCCGAAGACCCACCGGTTCTATCCAAGTTGTACGCGCGGGCTACGGAAGTACTAGGCTTCAGACGCTTGTGGAGACCCCCAATTACTGACATGGGACCATGAGATGTTGCGTTTCCGAGGTCGGGGAAGCGGGTTTGATTCCCGGCCACGGCAGCGGCACTTCGAAGGGGGAGAGGTGGGGGGGAGTGCAAGAACATTGGACATGAGATTTATGTGCGCGTTAAAACCCAGGTGGCCGAAATTATTTGAGTGCCCCACTGCGTCTCTTGCGTCGTAATCATACCGTGGTTCTGTCAACACAAAACCTATTACATATTACCTATCTTTAAACCTTATATCGAACGAACACCGTTTCATTTAATAAAGCACTTATTTTCTGCCCGCCGCAAAAATCTTATTACCACGACGGATTGTTCCCGACTATCTCTGCGGTGTAAATATTTCTAGAGCCCCCTCCCTCACCACGAACATCCCTACACTCCCAAGAAATTATTCCACACTAACATACCCTCTTCGCCTCATACGGGCAGGCACTCATCCATCCCCAACCCCTAACCTCACGAAAAAAAAAAAATCGAAATTCTGATGTTCTCGGATTTTGCTCCTCGGTAAACAAGGGGCATTCGTTCGCCGCGTGTTATATATGTAGTGCCCCTGACTTCGAGTTTTTTCGCGCCAATATACGAAGACACCTCACCGAATAGGTTAAATTGAAGCACGGCCTTTCTTTCTCAACGTACCTTTCTTCTTTTTTTTTTTTTTCAAATTCCCAGCTGAAGAGTGGGGCGTCCCGCTCTCGTAAACGAACGAGTGCGGTCCTTCAGTCGAGTCTATACGGTATTTAACGCGCGCTGTGCAACGAGCGCATCTCCGGCGAGGTGCGAGTTGCGCCTGCATAGTCGTGACGGTGTACGCGTTTCTTTTTACCCTGAGGTTCGTGCTCCCCTGACAGATACATTTCTTTCAATGTATGTCTGCTACTCGCTGCACAGGGGGGCTTCCTTCAGCCCACGCTAACAGCAGGGAGCTTGCACGTTGTGGCTTTCTGCCGCCAAACGCGTGGTCGCGGGTTCGACTTCCGGGGGCTGCGGGGACGCATAACAGAACGCTCGATGAAAGAGGGCTAATTAAAATATGCCGAGAATTCAGTGAATGTTAAGAAGTTGCGATAGTAAAGAAATCCAGTCATCGGTATACCTCCGCGGTGGGCGAAGCGGTTATGATACTAATTGACTGCTGACCCGAAGGTCGAGGGACCGAATCTCTGCCAAATTTTGACGGAGGCAAAATGCTAGAGGCCTGTATTCTTAGATTTAGGTGCACGTTAAGGAACCTCAGGAGGTCCAAATTTGCACAGCCCCTCCACTACGGCGTCTGTCATAATCATGTCATGGTTTTGGGACGTAAAACACCAGCAATTATTATTCATTATAGGCATCTCCAGCCAGAATGGCGCGCCGAAAACTCACTGAAGCTTCAGCACTTAAGTTTTAAATCTTATGAAGTTTTTTTGTTTTATTTTGTTCTTTTGTTAAACCATCGTCTGTCTGCGTTCCGCTGGTCATTGTACTGCGACTGGACACCAGTCTGTTCGCTAGATTCTTTTTTTTTCCGTTGATGCTTCTGGAGGCTGTTCACCCTAACTTCTAACTTTATACGTGTACAGCAACGACTCTCTGTAACACGCAAATAATCGTTGCAAAAGCAAGGAAAAAACTGTTTTGCAGTCACTGACCTCTTATTAGCATATTTTATCTGTTAACATGCACTTTGTTGTACTGAGTTCCAGTCTATAGTGTTTCTGTCTCTCTGATCGAGGTCTAAACGAGCATAGATTTAACATAAAAGCTAGGTGTTTATACTTATTTCGTTAACGTCAGGGCTTCTTTTACTGAATCATAAGGCCCCACATTGCTCCACAAAGTGAGCTCGAATACTGAATTTTCCTGTTTAGGTTTAATAAAGTGCACTAACGATATTCCATGCCGTGAGTGGTTTGCTTCAATCTAAAATGTTCGCTCACTCGAACTTTGTAGTGCCGGCTAACGCACAACTGAACAGCACTTTCATCATGCTCAATCGATGATTGTGTGCTGCGTTTTGCGATCGTGCGCGTACTGCTAAACGATACGGAAGTGTGCGTTAACGGTTTGGCTACATTATTCGGACCTTAACGTTCGCCATAAAGGTGTAGGCAGCGAAAGATCCTTGCTCCATGCTCTGCTGCCTTTGGTTTCACTCTAATTGAAAATTCATTCATTCAGTCAATAGCAGCACGGTGCAGCATTTAGAGTACCGCAACTGTAAACACACGTTCTCCTATAGTTGATATTCCAAAAGTCAACAGGATCAACTTCATTCTTGAATTACCTGTGCTTCGCTTATGAGGACATGTTTGTGCGTCTTTGGCAATGGGCTATAGCTATAATAATAATAATAATAATAATAATAATAATAATAATAATAATAATAATAATAATAATAATAATAATAATAATAATAATAATAATATCTGGGATTTTACGAGCCAAAACCACGATATGATTATGAAACACGCCATAGTGGATGGCTCAGGAAGCTTCGACCATCTGGTGTTTTTTTTACGTGGGCTGGCATTGCACAGTACACACAGGAACGGCAGCTAACTAACAATATTTAGCTACCGGACACGGACCTCTAGCGTTTCGCCTCCATCGAAATGCGACCTCCGCGGTCGGGATCGAACCCGCTAAACTGATATGAAGTGAGCTGTGTATGCTGCTGTAGTCTGCTTCGATAAAGCCTTCCAACGCAGTAACGTTGAAGAGCTCGTATCGCAGAAATTTCTGTGTCGATGACGGCGGTGGTGTAGTTGGTTGTGAGCGAAAAAATCGGTGTTGTACTTGAGCGAAAATTCTAGAAAGATGCATGAATAAAAAAAAATCTTCGGTCAGAGTGAGAATCGACCCCAGACCTTCTGCGTGGCAAGCACGTGTTCTAACACGGAGCCAAGCCGGTGCTTGAAACTGTTTCGTAAAAAAAAAAAAAAAAAACCGATATAAGAATGTGGTGTGATGGAAGGAGTCTTCCTATGCATGTAATATGGCATGATGTAATCGCAGAATCACGCCACGCGTTTAAACGCGGGAATCACGCAACGAGTGGATGGTTTAAATCTGCCCACCCAGTATACATAGTGTGCAACTGCGCAGGTGCCTGTGGCACCTTGCGGACACGTAGTGGGCACTCCTACGATATTCAAAAGGAAGAATTATGGCGTATTGGACACTTCGGCACTGTACGTGCGGTAGGCATCCTCGGATAGGTTTAAACGGCCACTGTTACGTGCACAAACGTTCCTTTCCTTGCGGCGCGGTCGAAGACGATGCGCACGGTGCCTCATTAGGCTATCGCGTCTACTCTTGAAGGCGAAGCTCAAGCGTCCTCGAAAAGCTTTTCTTTCGTCTCAAGAATAATCTTCAAACTTGCGAATATCCGCGGAACCGACTCACTCGCTGGAAGGTCATTTGAACACAATTCATAACCGTGAAATTATATTTGATCGAGAACACGTTCCGACGACTGTAACCACTGTACTACCAAGCTGTAGCCATACCTCTTATCATTTGGCACTCCGCGTCCTTGGACTATGTGCACTGTAACGCGCGCTTCGTGAAATAATTCAAAACCACGCAAGAGCCTTCGAACTGCACCGGCAGTATCAACTCTACGAGCGCTCCCGCGTTCAGGTCCCACGAAAATGCTGTTCAGCTCCTGAATCATAGCGACGGTTCGATCTGTCATATCATCTAGCGCGGTTTGCGTTGTTCCGCGCTACGTTCGCTGGTATCTGGTGTGACCGTATAGCGAGAAATTCGCAACTCGTGCGATTCACGCCTATATATCTTTTAAAAATAGGCGAAATATGTCGCGAGTTGGACTCGAACGCTGTGCGCCTGATTCGTCTATCCGTTAACAAGCTGTCTCGCACACGTAAAAGTTGCGCGAGCGTGTATATGAGAGACGTGCTTCTTTTGTTTCGTTATTGTCCTGGTTAGTCTTATCTGAACTGCACAGCTGTTCACTCCGCTCTAGCGCTCGCTCAGCAGATGGAGCGAAGCCTGTTGTTTACGGTACCGAGTATGCTTCTATTTTTGCCTTGAACTACATCCGCAAAGTGTCCCAGTCAGCACTTCTTCAGCGTTAATGGGCCACCTGCACGCGACGCCCTTTCCGTTCTGTCGTTGTTCAAGTCTGTCGATTTCGTGACATACATTTCGAAGTTATCGAGTACGAGTTCGTCGCACAGCCTTCAATAAACGTTATAACTTAAGACAAAAAAAAAATGTCGAATCCGCAGACCACGAAGCAAGGGGTCATCTCACAAAACAGGCATGTATAGAGCATAGGCGTGCTCAGGGTTCTTCTTTAGGGGGGGGGGGGGGGGGGAAGCGTGTTTCACTGTAGCGCACCCTCCCCCCCCCCCCCCCCCGCCTTATTGGTCGAGTTCTAAAGAAAGCAAGCTTCGCAATGGACGAAAAAAATTTAAAACGAAGCGATGACGTTCCCTTCACAACAGCCTGCAGCCTTCTGTCTTCGGATTTTCGAGGGTAAAGATGGGGAGTATAAACAGTTGTTGGAACGCAATATCAGTGGTACGCGGCCGCTATTATCGCCAAAAACATGCCCATAACCCTGAACTTCACACAATGATGGGACACCTCCGATTGAGCAGAGGTATGGGATAGACTGGGATACACTATAGGATAGCGGCCCCTGTAGATTATTAAGCCACCCCCCCCCCCCACCTCCTCCTCCTTCTGTGCGCACGCCTCTTGTATAGAGAACAAGGAACATATTCTTTAATGAGGGATAGGTGTATGCCTGGTGGTACGCCTATGGTACGCTATTCCAAATGCGTATGCCCGAAGGAGATATATACGGAATGCGACAGATGCAGGACGTATACAACGCACCACAACGATAAAGAACCTGTTATTTCGATAAGACCAGTTTCTCAAAGTTCGTCTTTGTTTCCGCGGCACAATATGCGCAGCAGCACAGGTAGCGTTTTTGCATGGGTCCAAGGTCTTTTGGCCCAAGAGATGACCATCTTTGACGAATGTTGAGCTCTGACATCTATTAGGCTCTCTTTTCCAGATTATGTAGGCGATGTCTTCGCCGTGCATTGCACAAATGTCGTGGTGGTGACCTATATAGTTCTTCTCACATCGCGAACATAGTGGAGACGGCGTACTGCCGTATTAACACCGCCATCAAGCATGGTTTTCTCCTCATTTTTGCTTTTAAAGTATTTATGACTGAGTACAACTTGTACCTCCCAGAGAAGTGAAGATACATGGTGCCACCTACGGACATCTTTTATCTATCTAATCGTATAGCCAATTACTGTTTGATTGCGCAGAACCGCATTTTGAGGCGAAGGCAGTTCTTAGTTTAAGTGTTTTGAATCTTGCCAACGCAAGAGACTCGCAGTGAATCCTCTCTCAAAAGGGTGCTACTACAATAGCATTATTTGCATACCGCATGCCTTCATGTCCCCAGAAGCAGAGGGCACCGTTAAGGCTTTATTGCACTTTGTAGCTGTCGATGATAGTTTTACTGCGTCATATTTACACCTTCACTATTTATATGTACAGTAAGCATCAAAGGCTTACAGAACACTAGACAGAAAAAGCTCAATATTTACGCTGTTTCGCGAGGCAGCGTCGACTTCAAGTTTCCCACAAGTTTTAAGACGTGCTTACAAAATGCGCTCTACAGCTTGACCGCATATACCAACAAATTGATGGTAAATTCAAAAGTTTTCGCAGACCAAAGTGCCTCTAAACGTTTGGCAACCAACCGTACATGACACACCTCAGCATTCTTTCCTATATGTAATTTTTTTCTTCAACGTATGCACCTTATTGTGACAGTTCTTGGTACACTTTTACAGCCACGCTACACACATTCAGCGCTCACAATTTATCTTTGTTTACGCTGCACCGGCGCTATTTGGCCATACTTGGCTCTTGCGCCACAGTAAATCATACATTAGCGTATAGTTAGCAAAATACAGAAGTAAGGGCTCAGCAACCTCTGAAGTTAACGCAAACGGCACAAACCGTGCCCACGTTCCGCGAATTATAGGCCAGAACACCCTTGATCCCAATGGGTTAGTGGGCGTCTATGGAACTTTCCGCTGCGCTCGTTAACAAGCCCGGTTCCTCCTTGGTGCGCGCAGCTGCTCTCCCTGCGTGTAAAGCCCCACATAGCTGCCGGCAAGCGCGGGACCATGCAGTGGGCCACGCGGCCATGTTTGTCCAGCTGCTGTCAACTGTATGACGAACGTCCATTCATTGCCAACGACCCAGGGAACAAGTAATCGGGAACGCCCTGCCTTGAATGCTTCGCATGATTTCCACGAAGGCGTTGTTCTGCAGCAGTCGATGAGACGACGTTGCCATCCACAAAAGCTCGCTTCTTTTTCCTTGGCAGCAAATGAAGTGAAAAAAAAAAAACACGTCTGGTCGGTGTAGCTGAGCAGCGCACCTTTTTTTACGATGCAGATTTCATAATTAACTATCGACCTTAGGTCGTCTAGTACAGATTGCCGAGCACGTTGTAGGCGTGTTAAAGCTGGTTTCGTTCGTAGATTGTCGCACTTATGATTAATGCATGAACCACGCTTTGAATGCACGCAGGAACTCTGTTCCCGAACCTTTGTGAGTAAATTATTGTTTTCAGCGCATTGTTTGCTACTTTTTTTCTTATACAAATGCAATTATGTCGTGGGTCCACATTTTGTTTGTTTGCTTTAACGTACTTCAGGCATACGTTAACAAGTTCTCTGTGCTTTTTTTCTATTTTGTCCGAAAACCAGTTCTTTCGGTTGCTTGTGCCTTTTCCGGAAGTAGTCACTGGTTTTACACGAGTTTATTTCTGACTCGCGATGCTTGGAAATTTTAGTTTCAATTTTCGCCTTGAGCAAATGTATCGAATGCACCCGCATAAATACCCTAGAGGTTCTTGGACACTTGATTGATTGATTGATTGATTGATTGATTGATTGATTGATTGATTGATTGATTGATTGATTGATTGATTGATTGATTGATTGATTGATTGATTGATTGGTAAAACATCATGTTCCATCTACAACTGAGCTGATAAACATGTGCACGCGTTTGCTTGAGAGGTAAGCTTAAAAGGGCTTGGATCACCGCGACCAGCAGCAAGCTCTTACGCGCAATTGTGCATCACGCTGGCCAAACTCGCAAACGTGAGGACGCGTTCGGTGTGTATGGTCGTGATCAATACGACATGGGCGCAGAGATCACCTTTCAAAGGTCATAGCTGCTAGAAGCAGCACGCAAGCGCAAAAGTGTTCATGACACTAAATTCTCGAGCGAGAAGGTATCCCTGTCAATTGAAAAGGTCGCATTCATATCAGTACATTAGAAGTAATCGTTGAATGAACATGAATTCGGTGTTCCAACTCGTATTGCTCACAGTAGTACGTTGAGCTGCAGCCCCCCCCCCCCCCCCCCCCTATTTTTTTTTTTTCATTTATGCCTGGAGCACCACTTCGCCGAACCATGACTAAGGCAGTTCTGCAGTGTCCCACTTTGGCATGTCCTTCTTCTAGCAGAATCTATAGGTAACCAGCTATTCGTTCTGCTTTACTCACAGCGTATAGGCCTTACGGAGCAGCAGCGAAAGCTTGCTCGCTCATCGGCCCACTCCACGGGATGGACGTGAAGCCGTCGGAGGTCTACGCCTTGCGATACCCCATGCGCAGAAAGGAAATAAAGGCACGCGGCGCTCCTCCTTCCTGTCTTTCCGTAGACGCACTCGAAGACGCGGGGAAAGTTGCCCGATTCCTTCCGGGCCACCGCACCGACGGGTGCGTTCCGGACACGCTTCCCACGCTGAGTCACGTTCCTTTGCCCGACGGACCGTGTGGCTGGGATCCTCGAGGAAGCAGCCAACCGCGCCTCCTGCGCGAAAGACACGAAGGACTCCTTCTTACCGTCCTCAATCTACAGTCCCCCCCTTGAGCTCGCTCCTTGTCAGTGAGGACGCACAGTGAGGACTATGTATACCTCGCTGTAGTATAGTGTACTCATCGAACGCAGCCGGCACATCTTTAGGTACACGTTGAAAACGATCAGTTCAACGGAACGGGGTGCACGGGGCGCATTACAGGGGAGCGGAAAAGTAGTACAGGCGATCGGTGCCTGCCCTGCTCCCTTTTCCTTATCGGGAAACGACGTTCCATTGGTGCGTCTTGTCTTTTGTTTCCCGGCGCAGCGTTAACTCTCAGTCGGGTTCATCGATGCGGGCGTTCGAGGGCTCCGCCATAGAACCACGTTTTCAGTTTGGAAGCATGCGTTTCGGCCCTTACCTTTGATCATCCGGCGGTGACCCTGGGCCGATGACCTTATAAGCGGCCCGCTCGGGAGGCCGCACGAGACCAATTAGGCCGGGCTTAAGGGGACGGGAGTGCGCCTCGTCACGGGTACTCTATATAGAATCGATCTCGTCTCCTGGAGGGCACCGGCGGCGAAACGCAGCCTTATGTGCATGAGGACATCTCCTTCGAGACTGAACGCTTCTAACGATTCACGGTCTGTCTGTCGCGTAGGCCTATAAGCGTAGTACGTGTGTTCGTTCGTACTGCGTACTTTGGGACGCTGAGCCTCGACCCAAAGTGTGTGTGCACTGTCGTTTCTCGGAGGTCGTAATGAGGTAAGATGCGAGCGTTGCGGCTCATTCATCGTCAGGGCAATATGCGAACCGAACGTGCATGAAACGCGAGTGCGGTATCTGAGCGTGTATTATGTGTCGCCTCAAGCACGTCCCGAAAGATCTTTGAACAAATAAGTTCACTCGCTCTGTCTTTAGTACCTTTAAGTCAAAGATTGTTGACTGTGAGCTACGTTTGGAAACAACGCGTGTGGAGGCATGCTCTTGAAGTACTCCAGGACCGGAGCCAATCGTAAAGGGAGCTTTCAGTAATGGATACTTCAAGGCATAGCGCAAAAGCGACAGGACAACAGAAGACGCAAGCAACGCCTCTTCTGTTGTGCGCTGTCTTCAGTTGTCCTGTCGTTTTTGCACCGTTCCTAGAAGTATGTAAAACCAACAAGCCGAACTATCCACACTTTTAGTAAAGGAAGTCTGATTCTGTTTTGAGCTGAGTGTCGGGAGTTTTGCGGTGAATATGTAGTTAACGAATTCCCTGCACAATCAGCAGGTTAGTTGAACGGGAGTTAAGTATTCGTCCGTTTGATGGAAACTTTTTTTTCTTTTTGACGTTGCGTTGCTCGTCGCTTGCTGCTTCGTCGTGACTGCCTGACGTCACGATTATCGGCTCCCGTGTGACAGCCCAGCTCATCGTTTCACAGTGTATCTAAGGAGGAGTCACTGTTTACTTCCGTTCTCAGAGGTATATACGCCGGCAATATCCCGCATCCAGCACTTTCTCTTCCGCGTCGAATCGTACATTATCCGCCCTCGCTCAGCATTTTTTTTTTTTTGAGCACGTGCTATTGGAATGGGAAAAGACATACACCGCGTGTCTTTTCCGCGTCGCTCTGTTCGAGGAATTCTGCGCATTCAGTTTGCAGCTGCGCGTCGCAACCATGACAGCTCAGCAGTCGTGACATGTGTCGATCCCCTCCGTGTTATTTCGCAACGTTACGGTTGCTTAACGTGGAAGCACGCGGATGACACATTGTTTTTGGGCGTGATCGTGTCTTCTCACCTCTGTTTGGTTTTCGTTGCCCTTGGAGGTAAGTTTTTTTTTTTTCCTGGCAGAGAATGAATGCGAATGCCTAGGAATATAAAAGCCCCGCGAAAGAAGGGGCTATGCTCAATCGATCAGTCAATGTTTATTTTGACAAAATAAAATGCAGGATAGAGGTAAGTACAACAACCAGAGATCCCGAAGTAACAACTGTCAGGCGGACCTCTTAAAAATGCATAAAGGGGGGGTTAGTAAAATGTTGGCACAGATGTTTGGATGAACAATACAATTCTGTGTTGCTTTACGTGCAACAGTGTGAAGCAATTAACCTCGAGTGAGACGGAGGACCAAACGAAGTAACGCATATCCACATCCATCCTGAATGTTGCCACAAGAACAGTTGTCCTGATGTCCTTGCGATGGAGAAATAGCGCTTCTAGAGTACTGATGAGGCGGGAATAGGCAACTTACGCGTTAAACTTGTATTTTCGGGGTTAAAAGGTACAAGTTCTTTAATTTTTGCATGTTTATATATACACGAACATACACGCGCACGAGCATACGTAAAGGTTGGTTGAAGCACCCCTCCCTCTCCTTGAAAAATATTTCTGGTTAGGCCCCTGTACTGCACACATTAACGGTAATGAACACGAGGTAGTCACACACTGTTACAATGCCTTATGATTTTGGCGCGTAGAACCACAAAATTCAATTATTAGGGGTGCTTCTAGTTTCCCAGCTATTGCCTTAATGCGGTGGATGCCGTCAGGAAGGCCGTCAGTCAGGATGCTTCGCAATGTTTTTCGCGTATATTAGAAAGGCATGCCTGCCGTGCATTCCGCTCGATCGCTTCAAAAATGCGGCAGTTGTAACATGCGCATTCTCGGCGAACTCTTCAAATTCCATTTCCTCGTTCCGAGCGATGCACGCAGCCACGCGGCTGTGTTCCGTCAGCTTGACAACCGTGAGACTGAGTTGTCACCGCGTGAGTGACGGACGCGTCACAGAGTCGTGCGTCGCAGAATGTCATATTAGTCGTGTTATCCGTTTGTCCAACCTTCACCCGCGGTCAAAGTTAAACGAACCAGTAAACCCGAGTGGCTAGCGAGTTAATGAGAAGGCACTACGTTAGTATATAGACTGTTCTGCGGATGGGTTTCGATGTCGCCATATTGAGCTGTTAACTTTGCCCTTTTATATCAAACAACTGTACTAACTGTGCTACGGTTGACGCATGCGTGTGTGAACGGTTGCGTTGGTTCATTCGACGCTCCGTGACCTTGTTAATTTCGTGCCACGACTGGAGTAAATCGGTGGTTTTTTTAACATGACACCTGGCGGAACGACCATGCCACTGTTTTGTGAATGCATATATCTATAGCCACTGTCCACCGAGCAAATGCATACATCTATAGCCACCGCCCACCAAGCGCAAGAACTCGCACCACTTCAACGGGATGAAGTGAACTAAGAGGAATGAATACTCGACATTTACATATCTTCTTAAGCGTTGAGGCCAATGTTCTGTGCCATTCGCGCAGTCGTTGTCAAGGCGCATTCAGGAATGCCGTGGCGTGGAGGTTGTGTCCACGTGCTGCTACGGTGTCTTCAAACCTTATTTCTTTTTTCCTCAAACAAGAGCACGAGTGGGCAGGTACGAGCAACGTTGACATTTTATTGTTGACCTTCGAACTAACTCGCCGGGCTGGCGAACATTAATTTCACGACACAAGCTGACAGTGAGCGTTGATGTATTTTACAACGGTGCACGCTCTTGCAGAAAGGACGAGACAGTGTGTGAGAGAGAGACGACTTTATTTGGATAAACGAACGGTCTAGCGCGAGAAAAAGGCCGAATGACTTCGTATTATTGGCACACGCACAACAGGAGCTACTCACGGAGTCAGGTTATGGTTTACTCTTAAACTCCCTAGACTTGTTCCTGTCATGTGCGACTATTATAGAGGACTTATTAATGAGAACTAACAGACAATGATGCCAAGGGAACATTGATATAGCACCTGTCTCACGGCCCTTGGACACAAGGGCTGTTAACGAGGCATTCGTGCTCTTGCCATCTCTCTATAGTTTCATTATCACGACCACTTGTCATTGATCCTCACTGCACACGTCACGTCACTGTCATGATTTTATTACTTATATGTTTTACCCGCCCTAGGGCGCGGAATTTTAGGCCCCTATACAGCCACGTAACATTATCGTAGCTCACATCCCTTACATACCATTGTAAATCACGGACCATTGTTACTCTTTTACCATTTTCATGGCGCTCTTTGGCCGAGCATGGCCCTTGCGCCATTTTAAAACTCGCATATCACCATCTTGCACCGACACGCGCAATTTTGCGGTGTTTGTACGAGGCAAGAGTGATTAGGTCAAAGGTTAGCCACGAGAAAAAATACACGCCACGTGCTTTGAAACTTAGCCAGCTGCAGTTTGACGAGTCATGGGCGTGATTTCCGGCCATTTCGGCTTTAGCGAAGGAGAACTGACATTCGGGCACGCTGGCTGGTTCGTTGGTTGATTGGTGGTAACTTTAGTTGATTGTCCTGCAGAGTTTTAGTCGACCCGGGTTCAGGTTGCGGTGAGAATTTTGCGGCACGTTTGTAGAAGATTCGCTCACTTAACAGCTTTAAGAACTAGTATGACTCACAGTACTCGCTGATAGTGTGCTTGGACGCATACCGAATAATAAAATTAGCTCCAGAAACACGACTACAGGCGGACAGGTGATCTTCGCTCGACCTGTAACTGTTGTTTGACGCACTACACGAGCAATTTACGATATTGAGATAACTCGTTGATTCACCACTCTCGGCTATTATCATTTCTGGTTGAACGTTTAGCTACTTATATTTCATGATTTTCTCATTCCTCAGTAACCAGTAATAGACACGACAGTGCTGTACGCGCAGTAAATAAGCCGTCACCGAAATCTAACCTTTACACGTGCTTGCCAATGTCTCCCTTGCGTTTCTGTATAGTGGCGTCAACTTGATTTCAATATACATTGGTAAGGTAGAGCTTCGGTTGAATGTTTATAACGGCTAAACGTCGTGCGTACTCATTTAACCATTTCTATACATGTTATCCGTCTAGGCGAGTATATCGTTGCCTTTGTTCCCTTCTCGTATACGTGCACACGACCTCATGCTTGCTCCGCTGGCCCAAAGCGATACTATATATCTTCGTCCCATACCAAGCTGAGTGTGCTTGTAGCACAGCGTCGCTTCGTTCCGGTAGTCGATGCTATTTTTTTTCCACGTCAACCGTGAAACACGCTGCTTTGCGCCGCGCCTTTTCGAGCACTCTGCCTCGTGTCAGTGTTTCGAAATCCACGCTACACTTCGCGTCAGCGTTTTAATGCAGTCGTCAAAACACCGTCGTCTCGCGGTCGATGACTTGGAGACCGTAATGTTTGTTCCTCCTATCGCCGTCGTTCGGTAGGCTGGTTCGTGTACGCTCATTTTTCGACCGCATATTTCGTCTTTCATTAGTGCAATCGACACTGCGATTGCGCGGTGTAAAGTTTTTTGGGACCACTTGTGCTGTAGAACACTTGTGCAGATGTAGAACACTTGTGCTGGGAAAACACTTGCGCGACCGTCGTCTGTACCTCTCAGTGCCCGTCTGAGCCTTCAACGCCCGATGTGTCTCGGACTGGTCGTGCGTGTTTCTACGGCGGCCATTTGCATTAACTAATTCACGTGATCGCTAAATGACGAGCCACATTTCGATTAACATCCTTAAGACACGTGTGAGACTATTTACTCGACTTACCCGCTGCGGTGGTCTAAGAGTTATGATGCTCGACTGCTGACTTGATGGTTACGGGATTCGAATCCCGGGCGCGGCGGCCGCATTTTCGAGGAGGCTAAATGCTAGAGGTGTAGTTGCACGTTAAATAACCTGAGGTGGCTGAAATTTCCGGAGCCCTGCATTATACGGCGTCTCTCATAATATCATCTTGGTTATGGGACTTAGAACGCCTACAATTATTATTTTTAATCGACTTTCACTGCACCGTCTGGCTTGCCTGTCGATAATGAGGCGGTTCCATCAAGTACGCAAGCGTCACCTAGAAGCTTCACGGTGGTCTGTCATCCCGTTTTAAGCCTACCTGCTAAAAGAACGGCATCGCCCTCGTGGTGTATATGTGCACCAAACCAAGGTACGCCTATAGGTTTACGTTCAAAAGGTCGGCGTTTCACTCGTGTCCGTGCAGCTACGATTCAGGTACGCCAGTTCTTGCGAAGTGTTGAAAGGTGACCGGATCAGTAAGAAAATTCCAGCTCGCTTCTATAATCTACGACCCTGCAGGTCTTGCCAGTTGCTTGCCATCATGACAGGGCATTCGAGAATAAAGATAAGATAAAGACGCGGTTGTTACGTTGTCACGCGTGGTAGTAAAGAGAAAAAGGTGGCCCGTCTAGCCTCTCCGTCGTTCTTCGGTCCCTCTGATTTTCCTGCCCACGCGCACGACACCGAAAACTTCGGCTATGGAAGCTGAATGGCACACCTGCGGTGTTGGCCTCACGATTGCTCCGTACTGATGCTGTTTGACCGGGGGTGTTGCGCCCGCTGTGCACTGTTTTCGATTTGTTTGTAGAAGGAGTGGTGAGACACCTTTGTACGAGCTTCGTTGTTCTTTTTGTTTCCCCCGTTTTTTTTTTCAGTGTAAGAAGTATAGTTCACCTCTCCGCCTTGGCTCCATCACAAACTCAACAGGAGATAGGCGAGGGACTGGCGCCGAATACAAACACGTAACCGCACTTACATAGACTTCACAAAATATTTCCCGAAAGACACGGCGACAAATGTCCGTGGTGCAACCGCCACGGTGGTCTATAGTGGTTATGATGCTTGACTGCTGATCCGAAGGTCGTGGGATCAAATCCCGGCAACGGCAACCGCATTTTCGATGGAGGCGAAATGCTAGAGGCTCGTGTGCTTAGATCTAGGTGCATGTTCAGAGCCCCAGGTAGACGTAATTTCCAAAGACCACCCCTTACGGCGTGTCTCCTAATCATATCGTGGTTTTGGAACGTGAAACTCCAACAACTATTATACCTACACCAACTTTTTGCGACACGATTACTGGTTCGGGCATTACGTTACCAACACATTCACAACATATTTCACAGTTGCTCTCAAGGTTTGAACGCTGCCACCTACGATATTTCTTTTAAAAGGAAAAATAAAAGTGCTCTTGAGAACTCCAAAAAACGTCTTGACGCGTAATTCCAACACAACCTGGAATTCATGGTATTCGTATGGCGTTTTATTGTCACTGTAGCCATTTCAGCCAGTAAACAAACATGTTGCACGGACAAAGACGACGTCGCAGGCGGCCGAAGAAACGGCGTCGAACTTTGTGAAAGTAGTTTACCACGTGCGTTGGCTTAGTCTATAATTGACCTGTATAAATAAATACACGTTCCCTTCTTCCTGTATACCCATAACAATATAATTAAATAGGTCACGAAGTGCTGCGTGCTCTTCCGCTAGTAAGCGGGAGATCGAGGGGCCGTGCCGGATCGGCCCAAATGCAACGAAAAAAAAAATTAAGTTGCAGGATAAAGTAAAGAAAACCAAAAAGGGAGAGAAAAAGAGTCACTTCTGGTGGGCCCTTGTTGGCACACCGCCTTTCACCATGCCTGTCAATCCATCACCGGTGTCGCTGTCGCTTTCCGAGCCTGCAGCTTCGTCTTGGTTGCTAACGGAAAGATCCACGGGGCGCAATCGAGCACACATCGTGCCTTTTTCAGTCGTACAATCCGCTGTGTACCGAGTCGACCTTGTGCAGGCCCGTGTTGGTTCGGCCAATCGCCCACTGCAGTGTGTAGCTGCGCGCGCACGTGGTTCCGCTGTGCGCGCAGCTGTCGCCCACTTGTTTGTGCAGCCTGCAGAACCGAATGCTTTTTGCTGTTTGTGCAGAGAAGAGGCAACCTCACAGTCACGGGTCCCGTATATGGCCCATAGCTGCGTTTCGAAATGCGCAAAGCGGGCGCATTGTACACCCGCCGCCACTGCGTTCGGTTCTTGCGCAAAGCAACTTTCGTTGCGTAAGCGCAACTGTTGAACGGACTTAAGCCCCAGCCGGTCATTGGAAATGCCCCGACTGTCACCGGGCGTCCGTCAGCGAATTTGGTCAGGTACGAACGCGCTGGTTTATAAAAATTTATTTCGTCGTGGTTGTTTGTATCGCGGATTTATGTTTCTGCTGTTAGTTTGCAGCTGTATTGCTTCATTGAAACGTTTCAACAAGCGCTCGTAGTTATTGAAGACCAAAAAATACACAGTCTAACGACTCATTTGCACTGGTCCCGAGTAATTTCTCTGTTTATATATAATGTTCACGAACATTTTTTTTTTCATTTAAGCTTCATTAACCCCCCTCCCCCGATGGCGACGATGAAGCCATATTGTCACTGCTACAGTCTCTTGTTCTTGTAACATATGTTATTAACGTTCTATTTGTCTTGTAACATAAATTATTACTGAGTGGACAAGAGAACATGCTGTTTCACTGAAGACAACAGCACCATGTGGACACCTAGCCACTCATTGCAGGAGCTGCGCATGCCAGGCGTGTCTCGAGCAAGTCTCCATTATAAGAAAAGGTGGCAACAAATTTAAATGGAAGGTGAAGGAAGCCAGTGATATAGAGAAGGAGGGAAGCAGTCCGCCTCGGTGGATCAGTGGCTAGGGTGCTCGGCTGCTGACCCGAAGGTCGCGGGTTCGATCCCGGCCGCGGCGGTCGCATTTCGATGGAGGCGAAATGGTAGAGGCCCGTGTACTGTGCGATGTCAGTGCACGTTAAAGAACACCAGATGGTCAAAATTTCCGGAGTCCTCCACTACGGCGTCTCTCATAATCATATCGTGGTTTTGGGACGTTAAACCCCACATATTATTATTATTAGAAGGAGGGAAGCACATGCGTCAGTGCGGCATCAGTGGTTCTTACAAGAAAAGGAACTACGATCTCTCTTGCAGGTAAAAATCGGCTCGTGCAAACGACATGATCCACCAATCCCTTGTTGTGGATATGTGTCTGTGCTTGATTTTTAGGGGCGAAGCTCCTTAGGGTGTGGGTCTGTCCCTCCTCTGTAGTAGTAGTAGTAGTGGTAGTGGTAGTGGTAGTAGTAGTAGTAGTTAGCCACGTGTAGTGGAATGTACCCACTCCACGTGATAAAGATGACGATGACGCAGTATAGTGGAATGTACCCACTACACGCGATAAAGATGACGATGACGCAGTATAGTGGAATGTACCCACTACACGCGATAAAGATGACGATGACGCAGTATAGTGGAATGTACCCACTACACGCGATAAAGATGACGATGACGCAGTATAGTGGAATGTACCCACTACACGCGATAAAGATGACGATGACGCAGTATAGTGGAATGTACCCACTACACGCGATAAAGATGACGATGACGCAGTATAGTGGAATGTACCCACTACACGCGATAAAGATGACGATGACGCAGTATAGTGGAATGTACCCACTACACGCGATAACGGTGACGAAGACGCTGATGACCATGAAGTATAAGCGCGTTCCAGACGAAGTATAAGCGCGTTCCAGACAACACATTCTCTTTCTGCCATGGATGAAAACGATCGAGCTTCGCCCACTCATCATCATTCACTTCGTGGATATGGCGTGATTTTTTTATTATATAAATCCGCGCGCACAGAAATAAAGTTAAGTTAGTACAGCGACATCATTGTACGTCCTCCCTTTTGTCCCTCGTTTTCCAGCTCCATTGCTAGAACCATTGACAGATCATCCAATCGACTTTCGCTGCCCTGCTGTGGAGCTCCGATACGATCTGGAGAATATCGCGGAAGCCCTATTGGCCCAAAGCACTTTCTGACTGTAAACATTACTTCGTCGACCTTTGGTATACATAATGCGACCACAATGTTGCGTGTACGTGTGTACTGACGGTGCTTTTCTACGTATACATTCTCGATTCGATGCATTCGTTGGCGAGTTACGGAGCGTTATTTCTTCCCACTCGCGTGACCCTGAAGCCCTCATCTGTTATAGGTGACATTCGCGTGAGTGTTGTATATATAGTTACGCCATCTTTCACTCTGTTGACATTGGTACCGCATCCATTTCATATTGCAGTATACCTGTATCACTAGGCGCTCTCGCCTGTCAACGTTTTTGTCGCCAGGTGGGGATCGCTGTGGTCGCAAAAGAGAGAGAGCAAACGGGCGATAAAAAGGTCGACCGTAATGTCAGCGATTGGCGCTGTTAATACATCGTGTCCCGTCACGTGACTTCCCGGAAGTCAAAGGCGAGAGCGCGATTTCCGTTCGCAGGCGCCGCGGCATGCATACACGCGTGGCTTTCACGTGTCTCGCGAGCTCGCTACGCCGCTTCTTTGTTTTTTTGTTTCGGTGTATTTGTTAGTTTCTTCCAAGCTGCGTTCACTCGCCCTAACTGCGGGGCACGCTGCTTTGATATTCGCGGAATGTCGCTCACAATGGCTGGCTGAGAACAGATGCCATGCATTGGGGTTCGTTCATTACGCCTCCCGCCAATACTTGGTTTCCCTTTCCCCAACTTTGCCTTTTCTGGCGACGATAAAAGGAGAATATGTGGAGAGAAGGAGTGAAAGACAGCGCGTTTAGTTCATGCAATGCCGCACATTGCCGAAGGAATCGTCGCTCCATTAGCGAACATTAAGCTGCGACAAGGTATATCACCACTGTGTGTGTCGTGTGGGACGCTGACAGGTTCCTATTGAGCGGTAGGCACTGTGGCGTTACGGTTCGGATGGCAGTACGTTTAACGTATAGCTTGTTTTAATGGTCTTCGCAACCTGGTGAGTTTGACCAGCTCCACTTCAGTCAATACTGATCAATGCTCTTTTTCTGCTATTTCTTTTTCGTGGTTGCCTATTGAAATTAATGTATATCTCCCTACATTATCATTCTATAGAGACATAGCCGGCACATTATATGTTTGGAAAGATCACCGGAAGAAACTTAGAGCAACTGACGTTTTTTTTACATATTTTATGTTTAATTACTCGCGATGTGTTTTGCGTTTGTTCTGTATCTGTGGCGCAATGTGCACGCATCACTTCGTTTATAATCCTATTCATACGAAATAGCATCCTCGACGCACCGTTTGCCAAACCTCACCCGCAGTAATTAACTTCCTCTCTGCATCTGTCTAGTGTGTTTGCGTTGCTAGTCTACGTTTCTATTTTTCTTGCTTAAGTATGCCCTCTTGTCAACAACGAAAACTTGTTCATAAATTTCACCTGCTACTTTGGCGCTTCCTGTATTATTTTCGAGTTTTTATGTCGTAATGCCTTTAAAATCACCGGCGCTAAAATCACTCGAGGCCAATCTCCGAGAAACAAAGCCTCCTTAGGCTAAAATATTCTTAATAAACTGCAAAAAAAAAAAGAGAGAGAGAGAACTTTCCCGTTGTGACGAGACAATGTCAACGCGCTTTTTTTTTCTTTTTTTTTTTTTTGTAATGGCATCTCGGTTTCGTCAAAACCGTCCCTGTCGTCAAGGTCACAGATTTCCTAAGCCTTTTTAATTCAATGCAGCTGGGTAAGGCTCTCCACGTGTTCTCCGGCACCGCGTTCCTCCAGGCTTGCTATCGCTCTTGTGGTTCCGGCGCGCACCTTACCGGAAAGTCTCTCCCGGCACTGCAATGCTTCCTTCAGTTTAAAGGATGCGTTTATTTGCGCAACGATAACACATACGTCTACTTGCTTCTACATGAAGTTTCCAAACTCTTTTGTAAGAGCAGTGCGTCACATCCATACAGTCCGTCTCAGTTCCTCACTCACATTTAAAGGATCCGCTTTTGCTTACACTATCCGCCTAACGTGGTCGTGTGTTCAGAATGCGTGTTCGTGTTATGAACCTTTGGAGTTTTTAACTTAGAGCGGCTACTTGTTGCATCCGTTTATAGCCTAGCAAAATGATGCCCCCCCCCCCCCCCCCGCCCCTTTTATCATCATCTCTTCGTCTAAAGCTCGTGCTTCACAGAAAATATTGTACGCCAGTGCCTCGCACTATATCTATTGCCCTTATTAGGGTGTGCTTTGTCGTATTTACCTCCTGTATTCCCGAGAATACTACTACATGGTTGCTACTTAACGGCACCACCTAGGTCTAAAGTAGCACACTATTAATTCAAAAAGTTTATTTTTCAATTATTTCATTAGTAAAGTCACATTACTATAGTTCAAGAAACGAGTGCCGAGTTTCTGTGCGTTCAGCTTTGCGCCACCAACGTAGCTACACTGCGTCACTGTAAAGTCACAAATTTTGAGGTATACTTCAGCGCAGTATACCTATCGGGCACCTGAATATTAGCAGACAGATGTATCTTTCGACGCCGGCACTGACGCCACCAACGGCACGTGTTGAACGTTGAACAATCGGAGCGTAGGTAATAGCCCCATATGAACAGCACTGCCGTAAAGGAGGTGCCCGTTGTAGCATTTCTGTTCTCTACCGAATTACGAAGTCGAAACAAGAAACGACACCCGTATACCGCGACAAACATTCGCCGTCAAGCGCATCACTCTTTGAGCAAGTTTTCTAATGCATTTCCTGGGGCACCCATCTATGCGGATACCTTGACGATCATCGCCGATTGTTTCTGCGAGCTTCTCTCGGCTTGTCTTTCAAGCAGCCTGTATGGCAATTAGCTCCTATTAGGGTCGAAGCACCTTAGAGTCTCGGCTTGTCGGCGTGTCATGTCGTCGTCACCGTCCATCATAAGCGGGTATGCGCCACAAAAATTGGCTTAATCCCACTACTAGCCACCGATCCATACTGTGCATATTATGAGTTAAAGGTTCGTCGTTAATCCCTAAAACATTGTATGGCTTAGCAGCGGGGTCAGAATCCCCGACGAAATTTACCAAGGCGTTCAAGTTTCTTATCTAAAGCCAGAGACACAAGCGTGCATCTCTACGGTAAAGTCATCTATTTGAAACACCACTGCTTGAAACATACCTGCGAAGTGATGGTGCGTTAGTGGACCGGTGGCGAGTAAAGCAGTAAAGATTTTGTTGTGGGAAACAACGGTGCACATTCATGCTTCGCCCCCCCCCCCCCCCCCCCCCCAGGTTTCTCTTAGTGGAGCTGAAACACCCTTCCCTGCATGCCGCTTCGTCACAATTTATTATATATACCTACTCTGGCATTTATATGTGTCTTTGGTTTCCCCGAAACAGCAACAGACATTCTCGGGCGCAAGCCTATATGAACATTTCTTTCTCGTGAGCCCAATTTTCGTGCGCCGCCCGTCTCTATTCATTCACTTTCACGTGAGTCTCACCATGCGGGCTTGTCAGGCCTCGTTTGGGGACGACCGTTGATTTGTGCCGCCCGCATGCATTGATCGAGCGAAGCGCGAAAGCTGTTGCGTTTTGCTCAGACCGAGCGCGTATGAATACAGTCGAAAGGTACCGCATATATGCCGCGCGGGCGTAGGATGCTTGACAAATGCGTGTTGGTATATGAGGACATAAAAAAAAAATAAACTGTAGCCTTGCTCGCGCAGCTGGTTGTTCCTTATTCGGCGCCTCAAGAACGACGGCGGCAACTTGTGCTGATACGCATAAACTGAGGCAGGTGGGCGTATGCATAAGGCAATAGCTTCAAGAGTTGATGCGTCTGAATAACACAAAGGATGTACAAAGTAATTGTTTCGTTTACGAATCCCGGGCCGTAAACCGTTTTTATTGGCGGTTTCGTTCACTTCGCCTTCTAATATGCAGCATCTGAATTGTCTAGTCCCCCCGGCTAGGAAGTAATCGTGTTTCGTTTTTGCTTTTACAAACCGTGATTACTCGCGGCGCTCTATTTAGCGTGAAATCCAATTCTCATATTTGAACTTGTGATTATTGCTAGTTGAGCATTGTTTGCTGTGACGTAAAGTGTGTTTATTTGAGCTCTCTGTGGGCAGTTAAAGGACGTGACTCCAGTTTTAAATGCGAAGCATCAACTGCAGGCACATTGAGCATGTCTATCTATCTATCTATCTATCTATCTATCTATCTATCTATCTATCTATCTATCTATCTATCTATCTATCTATCTATCTATCTATCTATCTATCTATCTATCTATCTATCTATCTATCTATCTATCTATCTATCTATCTATCTATCTATCTATCTATCTATCTATCTATCTATCTATCTGTCTGTCTGTCTGTCTGTCTGTCTGTCTGTCTGTCTGTCTGTCTGTCTGTCTGTCTGTCTGTCTGTCTGTCTGTCTGTCTGTCTGTCTGTCTGTCTGTCTGTCTGTCTGTCTAGCCGCCTACGTCTGGGTGCTCTCGTGATCGCCTCCTTTACTTGGGGTAGACCAAAATTACAATGGGAGGGTAAGAGGGTTTGACGAATACGTCGGGCAGGTCATGGCATGAATAACGTGACGCGTGTGGCACATACCCATACGGGCCGCGGTATGCGGGTATGCGCCACAGGTGATTGACAGGAACGGCGAGAACAGACATTGGTAATTTAAATGCCAGAGCGTTAAGAAAAACTGTCATCGGCAGCGTTTACCCGACGAATGCAAAGAATAAATATCAGGGTCCCAGCAGGAATCGAACCCAAGCATTCTACGCGGCAATCAAGTAATCTACCACAGAGTCACGCCAGGTCTCGGGACTGCTTCGGAAAACCGAAAAAGACCCTATGCAGGCGTAATGTTGGTGAAACGTCAGTTGTGGTTGCAGAGCTGGCTATCTCGTTTTAGTGGACATTACATATGTTCTCCTATGATACAGGCGTCACGTCACGTCAATTGTATACTTAAGCGCCATCCACTGAAGCCGGTCTATATGTAGCACCAGCCAGGGCTGCCATCCTCGCAAGCACAAGCGCGTCATATCAGCTTACCGCTTCTGGTGTTGGTAATACCCTTGTTACTGTTGGCATAGTTGCGCAACTGTAAACAACTGGTTATATAAAACATATGCGACTGCTCAGCATATGTCTGTGCGCACAACATTTGTATATACCTTCAGCGTCATTTGGTAACATTTCGCTCAATAAAAGCATTACACCAAAGTCAGCTTCTCTCCGCATGCTTCGCGTAACATCGATTCCCAGGTACATGGGATCTGCCGAATTTTATGTCTATTCGGTTTTACTGATTTCAAAGGTTCTTCGCTTGTTTGTTCAATCCAACATAGCTTTGACACGTACAGTTTTTACTAAGCCAGAAGGAGTAACCGTTATCGCACATGATGCCGAATTATACTGCGTGGCCGTATCAGTACAGGAAAAAAAAAAGGAGGGGTGGGGGGTTACAAGACGAAAGTGAGCGTACGGAACATATCCAAGAGCCCTCCGCCCGGAACACCTGACCTCCGAATTTACTCAAAGTGTACGGACGTATAGCCCTCATGGCTTTCATATAAATGCTGCTTGACAACAACTGTGTACCGTGATACCTCACAATAATCCAGCTGCATTGAGTTACAAAAGTGCTACTGCGGCTTCTCAAGGCTACCGCACCGAACGACCTTGTTAAATTCAGAGCAGATAGCTTTAACTACATCGGCAACATCAACACTTGACCTCATCTCTTGACATTCATTATTTTGCTCCGCTCCCCTTTTTCTCGTATCAGGGCAGAATAGCCAATCGGTTTCGGTCCTCATTAATACCTGTGTCACTCGGGCACTTTTGATTGCATTCAGGGCCGATCCGGATTATATTTCTCGATAGCGATCAACAATGGTCGCTGCTACACGACCCGAACTAATTTGGATCGAGTTCGACACAGAGTTCTGTCAAATCATGATCTGTGAGTAAGACCACGTTTAAAAGCGGATGTGTGACACCGGCATTAACTTTCATTTACTCCTTTCTCTCTCGCAACCACGTTGCGCGAATATATATATATATATATATATATATATATATATATATATATATATATATATATATATATATATATATATATATATATATATATATATATATGCAAAAGAATGGTCTGCAGGTCTAGTGCACGTGTAGTCGAGTCGAAGAAATGAAAGAGCAACCTTACGAAAATAAAATATTTTATCTACTTTAAGTTTCGGCCATGCCAGGGCCGAAGCCCGTAAACTGGATAGTTTCAATAGATCCGGCGCACATAGAAGGAAGAGTGAGGGAGACAACTTCGCGGTTGTCTTTGGTTTTTCCTCTCTGTATGTTGCCTTGTTTTCGGTAATTAGGCAGCTACTGATCCGTGTTTTAAAAGAATGTCTTCTCTCCACCTTTCAGGTATCACTATGGGTCTCAAGAAGGTGATCAAGTGGGCCCTGGTATGCGGCCAGCGAAAGATGCAGTCCAGGAAGTCGCCCACGCACTTCGTCTGCAGCAAGATGTACGCTGACGGCAATCGTCAGACTCGGTAACTATTCTCGTCCGCTATGCGCGGACATGTAGTCTCTGGCTTCGTTAACAGCGTAATTCTATCGTAATTGTAGGGAGGCGCACGTTACGTACACTGTTCTAAATTACATCGAATGGATTACGTTATTTCGAAATAGACTGTGTTTCTTGTCTCAAAGTGGGAACCAATGTAGTTCTTTGACGTGTCCATACATACTTGCCTGTTCTAGTGTTATGGACCAATGACCGCATTGTGAATACGGCGGCCACAGCCGGTAGTCGAACCCATGACGTCTTGCTAAACGGTAGCACGCCCTTCGGGAGTGAAAGAATAAACAGTAGACAGAGAGAGTAAAACCTGCAAGCTCGACTTCAGGAGCATGCCTCTGCTACCTGTCACTCCAGATTGCGTTATTAAAGAAACAAATGCGAGAATTCCGAAGATCAGAAGTCGTGGTAAAAAAAAAATAAAGACAGAAGCATCCGCGTTTCGACTAGTTCGATTTTATCAGGCTTCTTGCAAGTGTGTGCAAAGGCATGCAGTATACGTAGGCACAAGAGCACACGCACGTACACTATCTATATACCTATTTAAAAAGTGTGTGTGCGTGTGGGTGCGCGCGCGTGTGTGTGTTTACGTGCTTGTGTGTACGTGCGTGTGTACGTGTGTGAGTGCGTGCGTACGTGCCTGCCTGCCTGCATGCATAAGCCATTAACACTATTACCATAGCGTTGCAACTCTCTTAACTAGCCTGGCTACTGAAATTTTAGTTGTGAAAATAAATAAGGACAAGCCTTCTGAGCGAGACGCCAATCACGTCAGGGCATCGCGATATTATCACTATTTTATTATATATATATATATATATATATATATATATATATATATATATATATATATATATATATATATATATATATATATATATATATATATATATATATATTTTTTTTCCAAGCAGGACGCGTCTGCAGTCAAATCACCGAACTTTTTCTTTCATGTATGTTGTGATGCTGTATAGCGCGTTCGAAATGTACAGATTGGGCACTACTTTATGTGTCGTAACATTACACACATCTGTCAGCGGCAATGAATTCCGATCAGTAAAATCGACAACCTTTTGATAAATAGTATAAAGAATCGTAAAAAAAAATCAAGGAACCAATTTAACGACATTGAAAGGGCAACGTTCCGATGGCATTGCACCGTGACGTGCCAGCTTCATGTGATCGCGGGAGGTTAAGCATGTTACAGTTGTGATTTATTCGAAAACTTCTTATACGTAAATGCGCATGGCCTGCCGAAAACTTGTGACCCATTTCCAAATAGCGCAATGAATGTTCTATGACGGTATAATGTCAAGGTATTTTGTTCTTTGGCTTAAACTTTATAAAGCACTAATTGGTGGACGAAACGGAAAGTTACTTTTTGGGGGAGTACAGAAATAGACAGTCACTTCATGAAAGACCAGGCTTTGACCTTTCAGACCTGTTCGCGCTCTAGCAAGCATGCTTGATTGGATGACTACAGTTACTTGTTGAATTAACTCCGCAATTTCGCGGCAAGGTTATAGTCTTTTGTCTACAAGTATATGGTCATGGGTTCGAGACCGTACCCAATTACTGCATATTTTGGTGGAAGCAGAAGTGTAGAAATTTCCGTGTGTAATAGGCACTCTTCTGTATTTTAAGTCTGAACAACGTGCTGCGAAGACTCACAGAAACGACACGAACAAAACAGCGCTACCACAAACAAAGCTTAGATTACCAACACGAATCTGATTTGCCAGGCCATTTCTTGAATCTGCGTCAGTATGGTCACCTCATCTTGTACACGACAAAGATAAACTCGAGTCCAGCCCAGCAGAAAGCTATCAGATTCATTTTTAGCGACCGCTTCTTTTTCCCATCAGAAAATTACCGTGTCTTATCAGTGAATTACTTAAAACATCCACGAACATGTGACTGGCTTATCATGCCACATAATATTCCGCATACATTCGTTTCTCTAGTTGTCCCTATTTCTTTCGCTGGGACATTCTACACACGTAACCCGCCGGTCTGAACGTTTGAACATTATTTTTCCGTTAATGTCGTGATTGTAATAAACATTCTCCCTTTTTTTCTTCCACAGTTGTCGCTTGAAATAAACTTGATTTCCTTGTTTTGATGCCTCTTTTTTCTTGTGTTTTGTAACTAAGCCTTGCAATGTCTCAAACCTGAGACAGCAGTATGTGTAAACAAAAAAGGCTATTATAAAATGATCCTGTGTATCCAAAGAGCGTCAAACTAAATGTCCTTCTTCATTTGTTGTTCCGCAGTCGGCTGCTGGTTCTCCTGGAAGACCTGCGGCAGCTGTACGCCACTGCGTGGGGCAAGGTAATGGCTAGCCTGGAGACCTGCTTCGACGCGATGCAGGGCCGCGAACCGGGCCTCCTGAAGAGCATGTGCTCCGTGGTGCTGCTATGGGTGCAACTGGGCGACACAGTGGCCAAGGATTTCGACCCTGACCTGTGGCGTCAACCGACGCTGCAGAGCATCAACGACCTCAACGACGCCCTCCTGCGACTCTGGAAGGTCGCCATGGACAAGACGGCCGAACTCGTCTACAAGGTGCGCGCAGCAGCCTTACTTTTTTATTACGCTATATTTTTACATTATGAAATTTTATTACGCTATGTTACGCGCTGAGGTGAAACTTGGCTACCCCCTAATGGAAAAAGCCTGCGCACGCCTATGGTTCTTGCTGTTCATGCACGCCTAATGGTTGTAGCAGTTTATCACAAAATGGAGTGACGTGTCACTTGTAAAATCCCCCTCCAACACCTATCCCGTTCTGTCCCCACTGTCTGACAACGATGACAATGCGTAGCGACTCATCCGAACCGCGTTCGCCTCCTTCCTTTCCTGCAGATCATCCCCGGGACGACGCCGGACGTTGCCATGGTGATCGAGAAGGAGTACCAGGCGTGTCGCCAGGAGACGTGGACGCTGTTTCAGGTGACGCCCGAGACGCTCGAGAACTACGTGGACACGCTCAAAATGTACACGAGCAACATGTCCATCTGGCATCTGGACGAGCGCAAGTTCCTCAACACGGACGCCACCTTGGTCAAGTCGCTGAGCCAGTTGAACATCGCAGCCTCCTAACCCTAGCTCTCGAGGAAGGCCCGCGAGCCGCCACTGCGAAACCGTCGTATAGAAAGTGATCCGAGATGCGGGGGCTCGACTAGACTGAATAACGATCCAGCTAGTCTCGTTAATTTAAACCTCATTGAGCAAATGCCAAAGCATGAAAAACCTACCGCATGCAAAGAAGCGAGCATGAGCGCTCCCGCGTCCTCTGTTGTCACGTCTAGTGGTAACCGTCGCGACATGCTCGTCTAATATGTTCATTGACATTGAAGATCGCGAGTCATCGATTGATTTTCTGCAATCTGCACGTTTCCGTTTAATTCGGGATTAGACAGATGTTGTTACGTGTAAAAAAGTTTTGCCAAAAAGAACTCAACCCACAGACATTTCGCACCTCATTTCTTTGACAAAGAAACAAACGTGACAAAAAGTCTAGCTTTAGTGATTTATCATGTCGCCTTTAGTATAGCTCCGTCTGTGGCGTTATTTTGCTTGAATTAAAAAAAAAAGAAGGAACAAGTAAAATCCAGGACTTATCGTAGTAGACAAAGACAAAGGTGTATGTTATAAAATCAATGACTTATTTTAGATTTTAAACTGTCTCGTGGACCTGCATGATGTTGAGTGATAGGTTATACGTGATCCTTCATAAGTTCTCCGGGGTTTTAAAGTTTCCATCAACTCATGAAAAGGACAACAAGCCCAAGTCACACCGCAACTTTTGTGACACGCCATTTTTCGCATGACGAGTGAGACCAACGCCGTTCTGGTCTGGAACGCCGTTGGTACGCCCTGTAAATAAAAACTGCCGCCGAACTGCGTGATTTGCTATGCAACGCTGACGCGTGCCGCCATATTTGTACAAAAAATCTGCCGTTTCGTCCGTGTCTGTGTGTATGCATCGACTTGTGCTTGTATATGTGTGGATTTGTCTGAATGTGTAATAAAGGATAATAAACCACAAAGCAATGTTCCATTGTGTAAGTTCACCAAATTACGGCTTAGATTATAGGACATATTGAGAAAGACAGTTGAATGTGAAGCGCCATCTTAGCGCCATTCCGAGGATCTCTTACACTACCGCTAAGGCAACGTGAGGTCCGCCGTGGTGGTACAGTGTTTAGGGTGCTCAGCTGCTGTCTCGAAGGTCGCAGGTTCGATCCCGGTCGCGGCGGTCGCATTTCACTGGAGGCGACATGGCAGAGGTCCGTGTACTATGCGATGTCAGTGCACGTTAAAGAACACCAGATGGGCGAAATTTCCGGATCCCTCCACTAAGGCGTGTCTCGCAATCATGTCTTGGTTTTGGCACGTAAAACCCCAAATAGCATTGTTAGGACAACTTGAAGGCGAGAGGTTGTGTGCGATGCATTAAAGACGAATGTCCCATGAGAAACAGTTCGTCGTGCTCATTTCGTACTTATCGAACCTCCTCTGGCGTTCGACACTTCTTTGGCCAACCATGCAGTTCACTAGGCCTTGGCTCAGCGTCTTTCCATAGCGCGCCCTTTCCGTGTTACTCCAGAGCCGTCAGTAGGCCTAGACATGCGAACGCCGTTTTTCTATATACTGTCCAAGCAGCCGGCGGTGCCCCGCGGAAGCTTTTTATGAAGTCTGCTGCACCAGAGGATCGTCGTCGTCGACTTTATCGCCTCAGTTCCACGCTTTCGCAAAGGCGCAAACCTTCCAAGAAAGGCTGCAGGAAGTGAGCACTCGCCTCAAGCCATGCTTGAGATATCGCGTGATACTTTTGTGCAGTTTCGTGTCGTCGTTGCACCTTTCGTTCAATGTCGCGTTAGCATGGGGTATATAAGGATTTCGTCGTTATGAGATGGACGGGATGTCTTGCTGAAAAAAGATGGTGTCAGCAAAAAATTTTAAATGCAGTGTCTGCTGTTGCATCGTAAGACAAGTTACAGTACGTGTGCGCTACTGGAATTGTGCGACTAAATGATCAGGTTACAGATTACGAGATCTCATAAGAAAAGGCATGACCACGGAGGAGTCGGCATTTGCAGTGGGCTTGCGCCCAAAGGCACATTTCTGCGTAGCCATGAAAATTTCTGGCATTGAAATACCGGCGTAGAAATACCGGCATAGAAATGGCCGAGGGCCCGCAAACAAACAAAAGAAAAGCTTTTAGAGGTGCAGATGTCTAAATCATTCGGCGTGTACACAAAGATCTTTCAGTTGTGACAAAACGAACCTCACTGCCACGCGTCTGCGCTCAGATGCTCAGGCACAGCCCAAGTGACAACCATGCACTGCATTAGGAGAAACAGTAAAGCAAACTAAGTTTACCTTTTTTGTAGCGCCAGGATGCCGTGAAAAGGCCATGCCACGATAGCCTAACCACGCAAGATCAACGAAATTCAAGTCCTCATTCAAGTTTATTCAAGTTCCAATAAGTAAGGAAACGCATGCCGTCTCGCCATGCGTGTTCACATGCCGTGCGGAGTACGAGCTGTGGGGACTCGTACTACGAGGGCTGATACGTCGGGACGTGAAGCTTTCCAAGTGAGCACTGTGCCGAGAATACCACGAGTCTCGCACAGTTTACTATTGCGCGGATATCTAGCGGCCTGCTCCTAACCGTACCGTCATGCTTTAGTCTCGTATTGTTGTTTGGTACCATTGTTCACATAGCCACTAATCTGGAAGAGGAAAGCTGGAATGACTAGGGTTGTCCGCCTACACTGTCTGCCATCCGACATGGCCACGCCGTTTGGTCGACGAACTATACAACTTTTATTAGCATTATCTTATCGGTGTTTTGCTGGCGGGGCTCGGGTACTGAGGTCGGGGCACGCACAGAGAGAAATATAATATGCAGCGGGGTTTTCTTGCCAGTCAACAGATCTCGAACACCGAAGGAATAGCGGTATCAGAAAGTTGCTCACGCGTCATATTGCGTTTGAAGCCGGTAACGTCCTGTATGTTGCTGCTGGCAGCATATCTGAGAAAGTTTCCTCTGGCAGAGAAAGGCTCTCATTTCTTTATACAAGAGCCTGCTACCCTATGAAATTTTTCAGTGGCAAATTATCACAGAAACACTGAAAACTTACTTTGCGTGAAATTTAAGGACTCTGTATAAAAATGTTTTAGACATCGTTTTTATTAGAGCGCTTATAGCCTTCATACTATATCCTCATTGAGTTCATATAAATGTACACAATATTGTGCTAATTGATTTCTATGGATCGTTTATTGAATTGTCATGTACAGGATGCCTATATCACATGTAAAAGGATAAGGAAAGATCCATATACTGGTAATGTAATCCTTGAACTTATGGAACAGCTGGGCGTTATATCCCTGTTTTTAAGGAGTGAGGGTTTGTTCAGTATTGAAGCTCCCTATTCATTCATAGATTATTTATTTGTACCCGCCACAATTCATTACTTCTACTGTGCTCTGTCTTTAGTAACTTCGGGTTGTTTCCGGCTAATGTTATTCTGAAATTATATGCTCTGCTTGTGCTTCAACTCGAATCAACTTACCTTACCGGGGAGGATAAGAAAGCTCAAAACTTAATTAAAGTATAAACGTAGTTACACGTCTCAAAGAAGTTTTCGGCGCACCATTTGTTCCTGTGCACCGCTGTGGCCCAGTGGTTACGGTGCTGAGCTCCTGACCCGAAAGGCGCGGCTATGATCCCTGCCGCGGCGGTTTCATATCGGTGGAGGCAATATGTTTCAGGCACGCGTACTGTGTGTTATCAGGGCAAGTTAAAGAACCCTAGATTGTGGAAGTTGCTTTGAGACGTGAAACACCATGAAGCAACCAACCTTTGGTGCCTACAATGCAATATATCGGTATTATTGTCAAATATCCATACAAGGCCGTAAGAGGCAAGCGCAAACAACATTAGGTTGTCACAAGAGCGGGAATATCATGCATTGCAACAGTCGGAGATGACGGAATACGATCCCTTCACTGCCCAGATTAGAAAACAGCCTCCACTCGGCTCCGAAAAATGACTCCACAGCATACACGAATAACTGATGCGAATAATTTAAACCTTAACAAATTCCGTTCTTATACAGAACGCCTTTGTTTCGTCAGACACCTTCGCAACGTCCGTTAAACAGTTAACTAAGACGGTAAGATGCTTCGTCGTATACAGTTTATGTACAGGTGATACTCGATACAATGTGATTCGGAAGCGTCAGCGGATTTTTTCGATTGCCGAAATAATTTTTACCCCACTCTGCCTCAGTGCTTACGAAGGCCACTGCAAACTGTATACCGAACGGACTATTTCATTGCCTTCCTATGCGATATTACAACCCCGCTGCAGCGTAGAAATGATTCGCTTTTTAACAAGGGAAACGCTGTCGCCTCCGAGTGAATAACTTTGGCCAGTCAGACCAGGATATGTATTAGGATATACTTCCGCATATGTATTGAAGGGAAGCACTTGAACTTGTACACAGGCCAGCGCGGTAACAGCTGTAAAGGAGGAGGAAAGGCAGAGGTCAATCAGACGCGCGCCCGGTTTCCAATCATACATTGGGGAGGACGAAGGGTGCCAAAGAAAGAAGGAAGAGGGAAGGAGATACTGCGCATACAAGCGATTGCTGAACCCGGTCGATTTTAAAAGCAGTATCGATGCCCGTGTCGCTTTACTAGCCTGCGACGCGTATAGGGCCACGATCTTATTTTGCGAAAGCGGCCTGTCGTCTAGTTTGTTCAGCGTAGTGCGAAGAACGTTGCGTTCTCTCACAAAGCAATCACAAAAACGCAGTAGATGTTCTATCATTTCCTCACTGTTGTACGAGTCACATCTGGAGGTGTCCGCCATTCCTCTGCGAAAAGAATACGCTTTCGTGAAAGCCCATTCCTAACCATAGGCGGCGCAGTAAAGTTTCGTCCCGGCTGCAGAGGTGCTATGTAATTTGCAGCTTCCTCGATTCGTCAAGTGTGCGTAGGCAGCAGCCCCTACCACTTGGATCGCTCAACCAAGCTTGCGGCATTGTTTCAGCAAACGAGTGCGGCTCCTTGCAGCGTCTGTTCTTGAAAAGGATGTTCAGTAGGGGTGCGCGAATATTCGAAAATTTCGAATAATGAATCGAGTAACGCTCTTTTCGGTTCGGTACTCGAATCGAGTAGCGCATATTCGAACTATTTTTCGAATACCTTTCGAATAATCCGCACCGACTGGGAGAACCCCAAGTGAACAACACGTTCAAAGAGCAAATGATCATTTTTGTTGTTTTAATTAGTGAATTACCAAGACGCATGCAAGTCAACCTTTTCACGGGACTGTCGAAGCTTTACTCATCACCGGATGAAGGAATTTTAGCTTTAGACTCCAGTGTCGCCAAAGCGAATGTGTCTTCAATCCACTGTCATCATCATGAGATTAATGATGTTGATTCATGAAACATTAATTATCCTTTTAGGTCTCAGTGTTATTTGAAAGCGGGTGAACAAGCACCTACTCGAATACCGAAGCAACTGTTGTATTTACCTATATAGCTGAAAAATCAGCACAGCTTGCAGTACGACGCGTAAGGCCGGTTCACAAAAGAGCTGGTGGGCATCCAGCTGGTCCTGGCTTGGCTAGGCTTTTATCCTCTCACATGTCACGTGCCTTTTGACAAGGGCGGCGAACACCGCCGCACGTTGCAGATTCTCTTGCTAACCAACTGTACCAAGTGCTTGGGCAGTGATTGAGCGCCTGCCGGTTCACGATGATGATCATTTCCTATCTACGACACGTGGAAGACCACGACCATAGCAGCCCTGGTGTAAAAATATTTCGAATGCTAGATCTGTAGTCACTACTGTACACGAGCTCACCTCAGTTTACAGAATGGTGGTATCTTTTATCGGTTTAATGTAACGGTAATGTTAATTTGTTAAAATTTGCAATTATTTGCTTGAAATAAAAAGTGGTAGACTTCTTGGAATGTCTTGAAAATGGTTGCCTTACAGTTCGGAAAACTATTAGAATACTATTCTATACGTATTTGAATTCGATTCGACATGATCCCTATTCGATTCGTAGTCGATTCGGTTCTAAATTTCACTATTCGCACACCCCTAATATGGGGGTTGTCTGGGCGCCCTCGTAGGCGTACTGGGCGCAGAATTCACCTATGTGATGCGAGATACGAAACTTTGATGATCCGGGTGCATTCGGTGATTAACCACCTGGAACGGACACGCTGTGAAGTCTACTACCATGAAGCCGCAGTGCGTGGATCCAAGACTGAGAAGACAATCAGGGCGTCGTGCTTCGGGATCGCGAGAAAAATGAGCACTGCTCATTTGCAGGTGCATGCACACTTGGAAAGTGTGCATGCGCCTGCAAAGACATTAAATTGTACCCTAACAGGCCATAACGTCATGAAAGAAGGTACGGCGCGTGGACGCTGACACAAGAAAAGAAAACTGGGAGACCACTCTCCGCGACTGCTCTGGACTGAAAGCCCAACGGGCCCTAGTCCAAAGGGCGAGAGTGGCGGCTGAGTCTTGCGATGTTCCGGACTGAGGACACCGACCATCAGGGGCCACTAGTATCGGCCCCCGAAACCTTTCTACTTTAGCTAAAGTTTGTTCTTTCTCTCTCTGTCTTGTTTGCATTGCCCGGTTCTATTCTGTCTCGTCCGTGCCTGCACATGTTAAGAATGCCTACCAACAAGCTCAGCCTTTGATCGTTCCGAAATAATAAAAGGTAAGCAGTTACGGCTTTTGTACGACGACATTAAGTTGTACAAAATCTTCATTAGGTTTAGTAAAAGAAGAGACAAGTACAACTCTGTGATGACCACTTGTCCAACATGCCAGGTAACAATAAATGAAATATAGAAGCGTGGAAGCGTTTGCGTGTTACCGTACCACTAAGGGTACATACTCACTAGCGGCAAAAACGCGCGCGACACGCCGCGTGCGGCAAGAGCGCTCGTGGCAGGCGCGTGCGTTCCCGTTCCCATTGGCGTTTTACGCGGCGCGGCAGCAATTCTTGAAGTATTATACAACTCGAGACTCCACGTATCACTGCCTTGTACCAGTAAAACGCGAATGGAAACATGAACGCACGCGCCTGCCGCGAGCACGCTTGCAGTACGCGGCGTGTCGCTCGCGTTTTTGCCGCTAGTGAGTACCTACCCTAACGGTTACCGTACCACCAAAGCGGTTTGTCGCTGGATTTCGCAGCGGCAGCGGCAAGAACACGTGCGCGCATGCGCTCCTCATTCGGCCCGGAGCATTGCTAGTCAGGAATAGTTACATTATGACGCACCACAGATGCAATCCGAGAGCTCTTCGCGTGAGCGGCAGCGGAGGCCTAGCCGAGCTAAGCCGCAGCCATTTTAGGGGCGAAGCCCCTTGGGGCTGAGCCTTGTCCGTCCGCGGTGTCCGTCACGGGGAGATTCGTGGATGTGAGACAAAAAAAAAGTTTAACAATAGAATAATATCAATCATAATTGTGACGTAACAATATAAAACACCTAGAGGCACCAACCCTTTATACTAGTCGACGACTTCAACGTACACATTATGGACCTTATGACCTAGCTTTGTCGTCGACTCTCACTGTCCGCAGTCATGGTATGTAGAAAACCGTTGCTATAGTCGAAACATACGTGTGTATGTGAATAAAAAAAAAGGTTTACAATAGGCGAACAACAATCATAATTGTGACAGAACAATATAAAACACCTACAAGCACAGACCCGTTATACTAGTCGGCGACATCAACGTAGACATTATGGCACTTTATGTCACCCAACTTACATTATATGGGGCAATGCTCGGGCAAACGTATGGTTACTCAACCACACGATACCCAGAGCTTCGCGCACTCGTCATGATTCACTTTGTGGAGATGCGTGGATTTTAACGCGATAGCGTTAAAGAGCTCGTTTCGCAGAAATTCCGGCGTCGGTGTCGGCGTCGTTGGTTGTGAGCTGAAAATCATCATCTTGTCCATGACCGAAAAATCGAGAAAGATGCAAATAAAATAAATAAAAATTTCCGGGTCCTAGTGAGGATCGAACCCAGGCCGTCTACGTGGCGAGCAGGTGTTCTACCACCCAGCCACGCGTATACTTGAAAATACATTGAAGATAACTTCCTCTGCTTGGAAATGCAGTGAAAATAACTCTTGCTTCACAAATACACGCGTCCTGTATACATACGTCACAATAAAACATGTAATATCACAGTAATATTGCGTGGTACAAGCGTACATTGCCATGGAGCGTCTCAACACGTGAATATCATAACGACTTCATGGTTTATAGCCTGCCACCCATTACAAAAGGCGCACACATTATTGCGCGTATTCCCTTAACACCACGTAGTGGGTGCATAGCAAGTATGCACTAAGTGGTTTAAGTACGCACTAGGGACAGGATATCGCCATCGCGTTCAGCTCTTAAAGGCGAAGCTTAAGGGTCCCCTAATTTTTTTTTCTTTTATGACGACGAAGAAATTTTCCTCGCCACTACCGGTCAGGCTGACCAAGTGGACAAGGCACACGTTTCACGTTCCTACCACTTCACGCGATAGGACTATCGCATCTTCGCACTTGCAATTTATGCGGACAACTACACCGACGCCGATCATTCGCTTATAGGCATCCAAAGCAACGTCGAGCGGCGCCACTGCTGCTATCGTAACTGGGAATATCCACGGCGCGTTCTTTTGCCACAACACTGCCGACCGGTACGTGCGGTCGAATGAGCCAAGCATCCCCTCCGTGGGGGGCGTTACAAGGAACCCGGCGCGGTGTGGTCAACGTGGACAGAGCCGTTGGGTAGGTTCCCAATATCATCCTGAGCACTACAGACACTGGCGAGCATCCCAACTCACCCACACCCCGAATTTGGCATCGGATTATATGGACACCGGGTCACATGGGACTGGAGGGAAACCAGGCAGCGGATAGGGTAGCTCGAGGGTATGCGAGCCGAGCACCTTCCAACTCCGCCCCTGAGGAACCCTGTTCCCGTCCCTTGCGACTACTCGGCCATCCTAAACCATTATAGAGGACTAAGGCAAGTTCGGACCTACCACACCGAACACTAAATAAAGAGGAATCGGTCAGAGCGAGGCAAATTCAAACCGGCACGTTTCCAAATTTGCACACCCTCAACAAAATGCATCCCTCGGCATACTCTCCTTACTGCCCATGGTGCTCAGCTAAAGCTACCCTGTACCACGTCACGTGGGAATGTCAGGCCATTACAGCCTTGGCTCCAATACAGAATCCCACAGCTGGAGCGATGAGAAGAGCTGCTGGCCAGCGACAACCTGGAAGATCAGCCGAGTCTGATCGACCGGGCCCGTATAGCGGCTGCTGCAAGCGGAGCCCTGGACTGAGGGCCCCCCCACACCGCTAGCCAAGAACCTTCCGACTACCCGGAGCTTCTCCGCAGAAAATATCCAGCGAATAAATACTTAAAAACAAAAACATTATATTAGCACATGGTGGTCTATATTCGTTTGTAAAATTTATATGGTATCCCATGTGTCCCTGTTGCGATGACCCAATGCCGACTCCCCCACGGAGGGTATTAAGGACACTAAATGCATATTACCAATTTTTTTGAACAGGAGTTTTCAGAAATATTTGTCTATGGTTTTCGTATCTGCTATATTCTGTGGAGAAGCGCTCAGTGCTTTCTGCTTGATTACACTAATGACATCGAGGAGAAGGAGCGAAACCAGATATGTGCAAAAAAAAAAAATGTAGCGGGAACTGCACACCATTAAAGTCATTTCTGCTTTTTCAACCCTTGGCCCATCCCCCTTTGTGGGTGAACGCCATCAGCAAGAGGTCATCATCATCATCATCTTTGTCCTATTCAAAGCGCGTGCGCACCAGCTAGAAAATCACATGCGAGAGGTGTTCTTCAGTTCATGAATGAGCGATACGCCAAAGTTTCACATAATATTCCCCATGTGCTGGAGCAATCTGAGCAAACAAATAAAAAAGAAACTTAGACATATGCGCCCCAAAATTTACGAATTTACAACCTGAAAGTTACAATTCTGAAAAGAGGTCCCTAGTAGATATTTTCTTTCTCTCTTAACATGAGCAGATAGAGAGAGCATGGCAGATGGTCCTGTAATACTCCATTGTACCTAATACTGTTTTTGTTACTGAATCCATATTTCGCAAATATTCCTTACTTCAGGATTCCATGAAAATGAGGTTACCAGTACAAGATATGGCCATCTTTCTTTTGCTTGGGATAATAAATGGTGCTCCACTCACAAATTGAAATTGTGTTTCACAAAATTTCGATGCCGGATTCCATCTCTTAATTTTTATTTATACGGGTCTGGTCAGGCGCCATCTCCTCTTTGCTTTTACTGTCAAGAGCCTGAAAACATCGATCACTTTTTTGCTTACTTGCCGACGTTTCACCAGCCCTAGAAAAAAAACATTTCGAAATTTTATTCAGAAAAATAAGAATTACTCTTAATTTTGAAAATATTATTTCCTTTGGGGCTTCTTCTATGGGCCACAGCAACAGGAACGTCTGCGTTGCCGTCTGCGAATTTCTTAGAGACACAAGAAGAATTACCTCTTACGTTATTCCCAATCAAAATTTAGTACTTTGGACTTCTCATTAATTTATTGCATTTCGAATAATAGGTCAGTATTTATTTTATTAATACGTAACCTTATCATTATTGAATGTTTCTGTTTTTCCTAGATGGCTGGTTAATTCATTTCCCTTCATCTAAATTTTTAATTTCTTTGTTTCCCCCCTTATAATAATCGCCAGTTTAATGGCCAATCCCCCGTAGCGGGTACGAGCCATAGAGGTACAAGCATAGGCGGGCGCACGGAGGGGGGGGCATGTCACCTAAGAGTGAAGGAGGGGGCAGCCCCAATCATTGACATAAGAGGAGGGAGGGGGGGGGGGCGCTGCGACGAACCTCCCCCCCCATAGGCACGCCTATGGGTATAAACAAGCAAGCAAGCAAGCACGGTAGATGCGCGTGTGCGCTTTTGCACGAGCATCCAGGCGCCGTAAAAAAAAACCATAATGACGCTTCACTTCTCAGATAGCTGGCAAGACGTCCAATTTAACCGCTAATAAACCAGTCCTGTGGTGCTTAAAGACTTACTTGGAAACGAATTTAACTGAAAGCTATATTAGCGTTTTCATCGCCGTGTAACTGCGCGCATCCGTTCAGTTGAATGGGTTTACTGTTGTGACGACGCTCCCCGGTGCTGTTGCCGTTGCCTGGCGGATCGCCTTACAGTTCGATAAGCAGCATTTCACCCTCAATTTTCCCGAATATTCGCGATGTTCATGGCAATGGCGATGACTCGCGCATCTTCCCGTTTCAGGCCGAGAAATGCTGGGCCTACGAGTGGCCGTCTCGCGGGCGCAGGCCAGGGAACAAGAGAAAGACGAAGACAGGCGTGTTGTGATGGCCGTCCAGCGGGTTGAATGGACCGCAGCCCGACGGGAATGAAGCCCAGCCGTCGGGTCCAGCTGTGGGAAATATGAAGCTTCACTTGCTCTGCTGTTCACTACTCGTGCTGTTCCGAACAGGTAAAGCTCGCCGTCGCGCGTTTCCCGCGTGTGATTAGCGCCGGGCCGGTGTAGTGGCCTCGGTATATCCCGACGGCCCCCATGGTGTTCCTCCGGTTTCTGTGAAGGGTACTTGCGAATAGCGGCTGTACATTTGGCGTCAAAAGTTTAGAGGCCCCTAGGTCTGAGAAAACTGAGTTTCGCGGCAATTTGTGACTTTAGTCGGTTGAACTGCACAGTACGTGCTGTTAGAGCGTTATTAAACAGGCCGAAAATCTAACATCTGGGCTGGCTGCCGAAGCAGCGAACATATTCATGTTTTTCTTGGGACTCGCGCTCTCTAAACTTTTGATACTGACCTTACTTGTTCACGTTTCTCTAACGCACGTGCACATAACGGGCGATTTTTACTCTCCGAACGACGGACAGCAAATGTCCCACCCTTGGACGCATTGTGTTAGTTTGTCTAGTCATATGGGGTTATTCGTGCGATCCTTGTGAGCATGTTTTATCTCCTTAGCATGAGCTGAGAAGTTATATAGAACCAGGTTATAGACACTCTTCAATGTCACCGTATACAAGATGCTGCAATAGACAGCAGCATTTTGTACATGGTCATGGTTATGAAGCACATATTCGTTACTTTTGGTGCAAGCAGCAGTATTATACTGACCATGAAAGACCAATTACATACGGAGAATACGGAGCCGTGTACGCATTTTATTTCCTTCTCGTTATACTTCCAGAATCTATTACAGGAGAGTCGCTGCAATCTGCTAGCGATGTATTTACCCTCAAGTACTCACCGAAGAATGACATTAGCGCCCTGCCTCGATCGTGATATCCCACTTGTGTGTGTACAACACTTCTGTACCGTAATATTCCAGTTGCGATTTAACCTTTCGGCAATTGTTCCACATTTCCTTCAAATAGTAAGGGAGTGTAAGAAGTAATCTCCTAGCTTTGATGGTACCTCGTTAGCAATGCCATTTTTTGGACGTGTTGGTAAACGGAACTCCACTGTCCTCTCTCTTACGTCCTTGTTTGCTAGCGCTGAATATGTTTTCTTGTACCTCCTTGCTTCTACGAATGCATTGTGTGCCACAAATCTCTTTATAGCAGCTGTTAACTACACCCGGCTCGCAACCCTTGCATGAAGGTAGCCTGCATCTATGAAACGAATGAACATGTGGATAAAGAATTTAACTAAGAGTTTTACGTCGCACAGTCAGCATTGGTCACCTGACTCAACACATTACCTATGAGACAGCGTATTGGCAGAAGTTTCAATAGCGGTAGTTCTTCATTGGTGGTCACATGTTTGGAGTGCGCTGCGTAGTGCAGCCAAACAAGCTTCAGAGCGGGAACACTAAAACCTACCGCGTAATCTGACTTTTGCGATCTCTTGTTTGGACGATACTTTAATGGCTTCAATCATGCTGTGTAATGTTCTCTCCTAGCTTTTCCTCGCTCCTCGAGTAAAGAACATTCACCTTATTTCACGTGCTCTGGCAATCGGCAAAATGCAAGAACAACGCACACTTCAAGAGGCCAGACGAATAAACTCGAAGCACAGGCGCTGACTATATAACAACTGAAGTGTTATTATTCGAACACCGTGGGTTCGTGGTTCCTTCACGGTATCTGCTTGGCCTGTGTGTCTCTCAGGTTTTGGTCCTTTTATGGCGCCTTTTGTTATTTTGATAGAAGGTGTATATCTACCGCAGTGTCAGAACAATAGAACTTCGTTTGTCCCTAACCTTTCAGCCGAAACCAATCTTCCCAGATAAGCGTCAGGGTGACACGTACATTGTGCCAGGAAGGGCCAGCAACACTCAAACACGTGTTGTGGTAGTGCAATGTAATTATCGGAATAACGGCAGTTACTCCGGAGACCCTGTCGTCGAGGTCGGCCGCCGTTCTGCACTGCTTAGACCTCAGCATCCAGACGTGGGACAGTCAAGCTAGCCCGTCAGACGGTGTTGAGGCGAGGCCTTGACTTGCCCCCGGGGGAGACCTGAGCCCGGGTCGCGCTTCACATTGGCGGACGTTCAATAAAGTTGTACCCATGCATCCATCTACTACACTGCGCCTGTGCTTTGTGTTCCCTCGTATGTCTTCGCGAAGTGTGCGCTATTTTTGCCTTGTGATGACCAATCGACAAGCTCGAGGTGTGTCCTTGCAATCAGAGCTACATGCTAGCGCGAGTAGCTCTTTTGAATTGCTGTCCGACTTCGTTCTGCACAAGTCCCACACTCTGTCGCAGGCTGCGCGACAGAAGGGAGCTCCAGCCTGTTCTCTGGCCCCGACGTGCGCTTCCTGGTGCTTGACGATGTGCCCCAATCCAGAGCACCGCAAATGCTCGAGCAGAGGAGTTATCCTGGAAGAAGGCGTGGCTCGTGAGTGCATTCCCTCTTCCTTCCTATGTATAAACTATTTTACGAATGGGGTCTCGGTGCCGTCATATTGGGCTGCAACCTTGCAGTACTCTATCTGAGCGAACACTGCTACCTAGAAGAATACGCACGAAAACAGTTAATCTGCTGGTGCATTGGGCGTTTCGTGACCAAAATAATTCACGTCGTGATGCACAAAATAAGAAAACATTCGTCTAACAGCCCAACGTGGCGGCACCCATGTGTCATATGTAAAGTCTCACAGGAGGAGTACTGCACCGGCGGCGTAGCCGGTACAAGCATCAGCCGACTGCATCTTGTCGTTAGTATATGGTTTACCAAACCCCAGTTTCAATTATTATTCACTTACTTTAAGGACATTGCACTTAGTTATTAGGTAATACATTTCGTAGCCATTGTTTTAAATGTATTATACTTTACAAGCCTACCCTATGAGGAAACCTGTGTGCCCGTCCTTGTGTCACGTAATACGAATTGCTAAGACGAAATTAATCTATAAAAGGAAGTTCATTCGACAGGAAGGACGTTGGCACGAGTGGATTTTGAACCTGCAACTTCGAGATCAGAAGCCGAGTGTCTTACGCATTTGGCTAAATACCCGCGCTTGCCGAAGGCGAAGGTGCCTGAACCATATGAATGCGCTGTACTGACGGAACTACAGCAATCGCCGTATTATGACTGCAAGATTCAACTTTTCATTCCGCCACTCGGCGTATGATTAAATGGTGTCTTGAGATTACAAAATTGGAAGGCATGGGATAGAGTCATATGGCAGGTACTTGAACAACGACAAAGAATCTCAATAAAAAGCTAAGAACCACGAAACCATCGACGGAGTAAAGATTGATAAAAATAGCTTAAGACGACAGGTAGGCGGAGGTGCGGATTAACTGCTGTAGCGGATTTCATAGTTCACACTGAGACGCAGTAAAGAGTTTTGATAAGCCCTGAAGGGGCAACCCATGGCCTGTTTAAAGTCAATGTAGGATGGGTACCATGCGAAGGGGAGCGCCACCGAGCGTGCACCGGAGTACTTAGTATCTTGCCAGCCATGGGGGCAAAGTGCCAAGGGCAACTATAAGTGTAGTAGTCGATGTACGTTAAATATACATTTTCGGCGTTCGTGTGCCCTGGTGTATTCCTTTGGTGAACTTTTGTGTTTCCTGCGCTACCGAAGGCCACGTAGAAAGAAGTGCATGGTTGAGATTTGATCCATCAGGTGGCGCAACGAGCCCTATGCAATGGGTTTCTGAGATGTAATTGCTGTTTGTACTAACTTCAACTAATCACATGACTCCAATTTTAATTTATGACATACCATAATGTCAATTCTAGCTATGCAACCCTTAGTTTAACCAATTACATCCCTTTTACAACTTAAAAAAAAGTCAGTTTCACCGCAAGGGTGAAGCAATAAATGCGATAGCAACCAGTTCTAATGTTATTCGAAATGAGGCTGGCAGCTAACTCTTTTGGATCCGATCTCACGCAACTCTACAATATACTTGTTTAAGAGCATACGGCCGCTCCAGGGACACTGTTCGTCGCCCGCTGTCAGCTGCTGAGATTGCGAGATAACGAGTGCGCCAGCGACGACCGCGCTCGTAAAACCAAAGGTCGCAGTGGCTGCATGGGGAACCCCCCCCCCCCTCCTTCGCGTTCCGCGCTGGGTTAAAGACGCGCGGGGTGTTTCCTCTCTTCTTGAGCATTCCCTGGCTGGTCGAACAGGCGGGGGGGATCTTATCGCATACGCCTCGGAGCAGCGTAGATGGGCCGGCTCGTTTGATGTCCGCTTCAGCCGCGTTTGTCGCCCCCGCTCCCGCGATGTTACCTGCGGGCAGAACGTACGATGCGCTGGGGGGATCTATCAATTTGAACTTTATACGCGAAATGACGGCGACGGCGACGGCAACGGCGACGGCAAAAACCCGTCGAGACTGTCCATATAATTGCTATATCGCAATAAAATTATCAAGATTTTCGGACAACCCGCACCGGTGCTTTACAGGGTGGTCTGAAAGATAGCAAAGAGTGTTACTCGGTACTCGAGCCACTAAGAACTAACAAGAACCAGCAACGGGGGACAAAACTTCCACCAGAACACCCCCCCCTCCCCCCTTCTATATACTTGTTTTCGGTTTCTTCATTTTTTTTTCAGTTACGGCTACAATCCCCTGTTTTCAAGTGACGACGGGGACCTCTCCGGCGGAAGCGAATTTCTCGAAGATGACACGCACATTCGAAATCATGTGAGTTTCAACAGCCGGTGCTTTCGTATACGATTTAATGGGGCCTTTCTTTTCCTTCTTTTCCTGTTACTTTATTATCGCTTTTGATTTTAAAATGGAGCAGGATAAATTTCTGCTGTTTCGGCTTTAGTAACTGAGGAATTAACGAAGTTTGGAGGACTGTCGTTGATCTCGCATTTCTTTTTTCGTCGTTGCCAGTTCCACCAATTTTTATCGGGATGCAGCGCAGTCTTATCAATATTGTTTTTTTTTTTTTGGTGGAGCTGTACAGGGCGTATTTTTTATACAATACAGATTTTTTTAGAAATATGCTACGACACTCAGGCCCCTGTCGATTTCGCACACGAACTCTACGTCGAGGTGTAAATACTTTGCCGCACGTAAGGTTACATTGAAACGATTAATTTTTAAAAAGTGACAGTTTCACCGAAAGGGCGAAACAATGAATGTGATGGCAACAAATTGCGTCGTTATACGAAGGCGGGCTAGCAGCTAACTCTTTTGGATAAGATCTCTCGTAACTCTACTAAACACTGGTGTAAGGGAATACGGCCGCTCCAGGGAGAGAAGCGGTTTTCGCGCAGTGTTTTCGCGCAGTGTTTTCGCGTTGAGAGCACAGCACATACTTACAGTGTATACGAGTCCTCTGCTGATGCCTGCCTAGATAGCGGGCACCAGGGATCGCGACCGCACCCTTATATGTAGTTCAGAGTTGCTACTCGAGCGACACGCCCCCCCCCCCCCCTCCCTTCTCAGACGTTCATTAATGCTCCATTAAGGCGGGGGGGGAGTATTCTTTTTGCTAAAGGAGCAATCGACGGCAGGCCTCGCATGCGGGTGACGTTATCGCATGCGACCTCCGTGCGACGGAGATAGGCCGGCACGTTTCAGCTCTGCTTCAGCCGCGTTAGCCGCGAGCGCTATCGCGCTTTTACTCACGGGTGGAACACACGATGCGATTTGGACTTTAAACGGAACATGACGCGACGCCGTACGGCAAAAACCCGTCGAGAGTGTCTAATTAATTGCTATCACAAATTCGTTAATTAGCTTTTTAATTAATACATTCAAGGTAAGTTGTATAGAACAGTTGTAGGACGGGGCAATTCATGGCATATGCATTTTTTAGAAACCCCCAATACACACCTGCTTTGAGATATTAATAATCGAAATTGAAGGCTCCGGTCCAGGCAATGCCGAAACCGGGCCTGGTGCGCTGGAAATACGACCGTTTTGTTAGGTCAGACCGGAACTTCACGTGACGAACTTCGAAAAAAGGGTGGTCGCAGAAGAATCTGGTCAGGAAAAACGGCAAGTCGTGTGCAATCACAAGTGGACCCCTTAATCTTTACGTGGAATATTTTGTACTTGCTGATATGGTCCAGCTGAATCTGCTACAATATTTTTCGTTCTCTATGCTTGTTTGGGGGTGTTGTATTTTATAGACGCATATGGTAGTTACTTCGTCTATTATAACTCTTGTTCCTTGCCAAAGACTTTAAAGTTCAGCGGCCTGCCATGCTGCTTCAGGGACTTTGATTTCTCTTTCTCTCTTTATCAATCTTTAATCGAGGCTGACCAAATTTAAATTTATTGACTTGATGAGACCAATACATCCTATTGACTACGAAGTAAAACTGAAGGAGGTTGCCGCCTTACTCAGAAACAGCAACAGCGCACAACTCTCAAATCACCCCAACTCAAGTGCCCAAACCGTGGTATTAAGAGCGGGATATTAAAAAAAAAAGGAAGATCACTTATTTGCCTTGATACCATTTCTTGCTAACTTTCTCGCCGGTTGCGAACCTGGCCAGCGAATACCATCAACCTTGAGATGAAGGGAAATCGAAACTATGCGCGACCCCAGGCCGATCCATGGAGGAACAGCAGGACTGGTGGCTGGGAGCTGGAGGACGTGCTAGCCAGGCCCCAGCCTCGAATCGTGGCTCACAACAACACCTTCTGGAGAAGAGGGAGAGGAGGAGGACGAAGAAGAGGACGCGGAGGAGGTTTCGTAGACCGGAGACGGCCCTTCAGCTCTCTCCTGGACGAGTTCGGTGAGTGCGCGCTATGCGCCGGGGTGAGTGCCGTGGTGGCCTTAGCGGTCATCGCATCGTGCTGGTAAACACTAGGGCGCAGGTCTGATTCTCAACTCTGGCGACCTCTTCTCTATGGGCGCGAAATGCAAGAAATACCGGTGCACTCAGATTTAGACGCATGTTAAAGACACCCACGTGCATAGGCGTCCGCAGGGCTCTCCTTTAGGGCCTGTACACGTGCTATCCGCACAGCCGCACCGCAAGTTTTGTACACGCGCTATCCGCACAGCCACACCGCACGCGCCGGGACACCTGCCGCACGCAAGCGGAGGGCGAAAGAGCGTCGCCGATGCGCTCTTTCGCCCTCCCCTTGCGTGCGGTAGGTTTCCCGCCACGTGCGGTGCGGCTGTGCGGAAAGCGCGTGTACAGTCCCTTAGAGCTAGCCCCCGCCCCCCCTCCCGCTTCTCTCGACCCCGTCCCACTCCGACCCACTGAGGCCCTTACGATCAGAATGCAGTGCAAACACGTCGTATTTGGGACACCCCACCACCCCTCTTTTTTTTTTTTAATGAATCTGAAGACGCTCACTACGGCGTGTCTCGCAGTAACATCGTAGCTTTGGCGCACAATACCCCGAGAGTTTGATTTTGAGAGCAGCCCCGGCATGGGTGAGATTCTCCCTGCAGTCAAGACCAATTCGTATATTCAACCTTCATAGGTTTCTCGACCGTCTCGCTACATAGAAAGCAAAACACAAGCTTTGTTGAACGAGTGAGCGCGCGGCGTTTGTTTCGGCCTAGTGGGTTGTCGCGGATCACAATGTTGAAGACGAAGCTAAGTAAAAAAGGGAGCGCAACGACACTGTGCCGCATCTACAAGTATAACCTGTCTGCCTCCGCGTAATTGTGATGCCCATACTGATCGCCAGATCCGGCGCTCACTCCCCGAGCTCCCACGAACGAGAGTGGGCTTGTCCGGCTGGGCGTGCACCGCATCTGGTACCCGGGAGGCCAGGTGCCCATCGAGGTCAAACTCAAGCCGAGGGATGACTCGCGGTCATACGTGGTGAGCTACAGTCCTCCGTCACTATCGTGCCACATAGCGTGACGAAACCGAACCGGTATTCTTGCTTCAATTTGTGTGATGGTGGTCTTCTTGCCTATTACGAAGGCCTTATGGCCTGTTTTTTGTTTTAATCTAATAAATCAGCATGACCGTGTGCAATTTTATATGAACGAAATATGATCACTCGATGTTTTTTCAACGTAGTGTGCGCAGTTTTTCTTAATACATTTATTTTATCCAGTTAAACAGTTCCGTTTCCTTCTACATTTCTCCTCGACTAGTGCATTTTCGCAGCACTGTAGCATAAAGAAAACTATGAACACTATGACTGCCCCCCCCCCCCCCCGCAAAGACTTTATGAGGGAAGAATATACTTCGCACATTTGCCATTGAAAAGCGTTGTCAGCGCTAAGCAGGCGTCTTTTAGTGACCTACCCACTGCCCTCTCATGAGGGCTCATGAGGTTCTAGGTTCGGGCTCACTAGGTTCTGGCTCTTATTCTTTTTCTTGTTTTTGTTATTCCGCCTCAGCTTGGAGGGAATGGCAGATCTTCGGGAACACACTCGCAGGTTGAATCAGTTGATGCAAAGAAACATTGTTTGGAGATTCAACATGCTTTTGTCGATCACCTGATAGTCAACGAAGTGAAGATGATAGCGATTATAATGTATCGATTTTCATTACATAATTCCCGTCTGTAAGTCTGTCAATTTTCACGTGAGCGTGTCACCACTTCATCGATGGGGTATGCTGACCGTTTATCGCGAGCTGCAGTCGTAACCAGACAAATCTTGGAGGGCGAGTGAGGATCAAGACGCCTGGGATCTCGTGTTGTTAATTTATGGGTGCCCCGGCGTAGAGCGGCAAAAAGCGTAAATTTGGAGACACTTATTTTCACTGACCCGCTGGTAAACCACCGCTATGGGATGGCGGCATCGAGCTTGATCTTGAAATTGAAATCGTCGTAAAAAGCCCACTCGCTTATAACCGAGCAATGTAGATTAAGCCAGTGGCAATCACGCGCTACGGCTGAACTTATTCCCTTGTTTCACTCAGGCTGCAAGAGAAAATGACATTCTCCCCAAATAATCGAACATAAGGAAAAAGTCGAATTCATACGGGCGCGTTTCACAGCCAGCTAGTACAGGGCAAAAAGCCTTAGATGCGTCATCAAACGGGAAATGTGGCCGTCAGCGTCAACACTGGTGATGAAAAAGATACCATCACGTGATTACTTCACCCTATGACGTCATCATTACGCTACAGGTTGCCAGAATTTGTGGCGTCATTATGACGCCGTCATGACGTCACTAAAACGTCACATGATCCCATCATCGCATGAAATCGTCACTTGGTCAAAGCTTGGCTGATCCCGCCGCGGTGGTGTAGCGGTTACGGTGCTCGGCTGCTGACTCTATAAGCCGAGCACCGTAACCGATCGCGGGTTCGATCCCGGCCGCGGCAGTCGCATTTCGATGGAGGCGAAATGCTAGAGACTTCTAGAAATAAGAAGTCCGAGTCGTCTTAGGAAAACGCATTAGGGATGGTGTGACCTTTTTTGGTTTCCCTGTCTACTTGCAGGTGGTTATCGCAAAGACGGTGCCGGACTTGAAGAACCTTTCGAAAGGAGGCGCGGCGGATGCCCGTGCTGGAGGCCGACAGGAGTCCGGTGGCGGTCGCGGTGCCGTATCGGTACCGCGAACCCAGTCCATGTACACGTACCGGGTTCCGGCACCGTACCTGCCCAAGGAGCCGCGGCACCTGTTTGTGACGGTGCTCATGCTGTCGCCGGGACCTGGAGTCGACCTGCGTCTCTACCGGCGCTATAAGCTGATCGCCATCATCGGAGACTGCCGCTTCCTCGACGAAGAGGAGTACGACAAGTCGCCCAACTGCAAGGTACGAAAGAAGGCGAAGGGCCCGTTTCTTCGTTAGACACAGCCTAATGCAACCAGCATATAACGAAGCCGAATGAGGCATATATTTTATTTTATCCCTTTCTTTTTGTTTTTCTGCTCTGTTGCTATTTGCTGCATACTTCTACTTACTAGCTATTCACAAGCATTACTGTATTGATGTTTTTCATTTTATTTTTTAAATGCGAAGCATTTCTTTGCGTACTGCAGACACGTTGAGCGTTTCTATCTATCTATCTATCTATCTATCTATCTATCTATCTATCTATCTATCTATCTATCTATCTATCTATCTATCTATCTATCTATCTATCTATCTATCTATCTATCTATCTATCTATCTATCTATCTATCTATCTATCTAGCCGCCTACGTCTGGGTGCTCTCGTGATCACCTCCTTTGCTTGGGGTAGACCAAAATTAGTATGGGAGGGTAAGAGGGTTTAACGATTATGACTATCTGGTCATGACATGAACAATGTGAAAATCTCGTCGCGTACGACGTCAAACTCTTTCCTCCAGACACGTGTGGCACATACCCGTACACCACGGGCCGCGGTATACGGGTATGTGCCACATGACAGTTTATATCTACCGAGGAACGGCGAGAACAGACATTGGTAATTTAAATGCGAGAGCGTTAATAAAAACCGACATCGACAGCGTTGACCCGACGAAGGCAAAAGCATATATGTTATGGAACCCAGCAGGAATCGAAGCCAAGCATTCGGCGTGGCAATCAAGTATTCTACCACAGAGCCACGCCAGGTCTCGGAACTCCTCTGGAAAAAGACCCTATGAAGGCGTAATGTTGGTGAAACGTCAAGTCACGTCGTATGCTCTACCAACATAGCTACAGAGGCGGCCATGCCTCCGTCCACTTTATGGGGTATATATGTGCATTTAAACCTGGGAGTGTCAGTCAGCAACACTAGTAGCCATGACGGCGAGTGTGAAACACTCTTTTTCTGCCTGTTGGCGTCACGTAGCACGTGATCTAATTGCGAGCTATTCCTTACCAACTTGCCCAGCTTTCAACGCTAGTTACGTAGGTATATTGCCTGCAGTGCTTGTGTGACACCGAGACGACGTAAATGCGCATGCGTGTTCCCGCGTGCGCAGAGTGCCATGGTGGTGGGCCGCACCGAGGTGTTGTGCGTGTGCAAGGTGGACGTGAGCACGACCCAGCAGCGTCCCGTTTCGATCGTGCCGTTGGTCACCACCCCGACCACACCCAAGGTTCAGCTGCGCGAGAAGTTCAAGCCACGCAAGACGTTAGAGAGGAGGCTCTTCCAGCTGGTACGCATGCGTTGTGTCGCTAAACTGACGTGCGGCTTTTTGTGGGCCGCAAATGCACTCTTGGTGCCGTCTCCTGTGTTCACGTGGGTTTTTTCGCGACAGCCAACCTTAACAACCATCAAGAACTGCACCCTGGCACAGAGGACCTACTTCCACCGGCTGCTCCAGAGGGAATACCCGCTGGACAACATCACCAGTAAGTGTGACACGTCACATACACGCGGTGGCGGTGCGAACGTATTCGTTTGTGCGTTGGCCTGAGGTTTTGCCTTCACCAGCTTCTTAGAATCAGCTGAGTATCAGGTTCAGGTAAGAGTCCATGATTATGCGTAAGTCACGAAGGACATCTTAAACCCGTGCTGAAAAAGCTGTCCTTATTTGTGGGATTTGTGAATTGAGATTAAAGCGGCGGGGTATCTTCTTGAAAGTGTGGATTGAAGCTCGGGGTAGGGGCTGGCATATCCGTCTGGGATTCCTATGCAGGCGCATTCAGCGGCATATCAATATCTATGCGCAGCTGCCGAGTTGCTGGCCGTGCAGATCATGCAGGCGGAGAACGTGCTCAACAACCAGACGTTGTACTGGACCTGCAACGCCTTCGCGCCCATCGACGAGGACCGCGTGATTCTCGAGAAGGCGAAGGTACGCGCCCTCGGACTGGGCCGTCTGCTGACGCGATGGAGTGCACGGCGGCCCCTTGTCTTCGACACGCGTATACGTTGCGCCCACAGGCGTGGGCAGGGTACTCCATTAGGGAGAGCAAATATTAATCTCGGAGTCCCCCCCCTCCCTTCTCCCCATTGGTCGAGTCCAAAGGAGAACGAGCTTCGCAATTGGTGCAAAACTGAGAGTGAAGCGAGTGCGGTTTCTCAAAGTGGCCCGCCTTTAGTACTTGGCTTTCCGGGGGTAACGGTGGGAAGTAAACAGTTCTTGGCATGCACCATCAAGGGCCCCCGGCCGCCATAATCGTGAAAAGCCTACAGAGCCGTAACCTTAAAGTTTCAGCAACGATGGGACAAGTTCGACTGAGGTAAGGTATGCGGCGAACTTGGAGCACCGATCAGGTGATTAAGAGGGGCGCTGAGATGATTGAGAGCTCGTGGCAACGCGAGTCGAGACGTGCCAGTAATATAGTAGTCATCGAACTTACATAGTCAGTGATCAGTCCATAGACAATGTATGTGTGACAACCTGTACGTCCGGCATATGGTTGTTTGGGGGGCAAAAAGCGACTCTTCTTATCCATAGCTCAGGTCTCTCTCAATCCGGCGGCTGGAAGAGATCCTCTCCGAAGCACTACCAGGCCTGTCCCCTGGTGGCTGCGGGAACCGTCCTTGCCATGCAGGGACCCGCCATCGAGGTCGACTACCGAGTGCATGTGAGTGGGCTGCGCATGCTCCGATGATCGATGCTCTCCTCTTGATCTTCGTAATTTAAGTTTGTGAAATATTACTTTTTTGCTCGGCTAGAGTATCTTGTGGACAGTGCAGTATATTAACACTGCGGTTTTTCTAGTAAGATTATCGGTCATGCATTATGATTATACATTTTTATCTCTGCACTGACCAGGCGCACGTGACTGATTACTGTCATCATCATCTCCTGCGTAGGAGGCAGCGGTGGATACCTTGCGCAAGAGCGTCCGAGTACTGACAAGTCTGCCGACCAAAACGAGGCGTGGAATGCAGGAACTGCCTTCCTTTATAAGGTCCGTTGACGTGGTTTGGGTGCCCACTGTCAGTGAGACAGCCTTCTTTTTTTCTCTTAAGAACTCTCAGTATGATTGCTGGTGCACGCCAAGAAGTCCCACTGGATTGTCGTTGAGCTCTAAAGATGACGCAAAGTTTCGATACTCAGTGGTGGGCCTTTTTGTTTTGTGACGATCGATGAATGCAGGAGTGAAGCAAGACAAAAACCAACGACTCGCGGACTGCAAATTCGTAGTTTTTTCGCATTATGAAGGAGAGGAAGATACGGCAGAAGGCTGTAGTCATGCAACAATCTGCCGATCTTAAGATGGAGATCAGTTCTGTGGACACCAGTGAAGCAGAGGGAGGTTCTTGAAATAGAAAAGTATATTCCACCCGTTCACTGAGCCCTATTACATCCTATTTAACGCCTTCTAGTTCCTTGAATAGCACAGCTAGACTCGCCTCACTAGATTACGTTCTAGCGCTAAACGTTTCCAAGTTCAGATTCCAATGGCGGCTTGTCCGGACCCAGAGATTCTTAGCACCCTCCGCTGCGTCGCAGGTCTGACCGCTACCTTGGTGGCGGTCAGACCTGCGACTTTTTCAGACCTGCGACTTTTTTCAGACCTGCGACTTTTTCAGACCTGCGACTTTTTCAGACCTGCGTCTAATTCAGACCTGCGACTAATTAATCCTCGGCCCTCAGTCCCCAACGGCTTTGAAGCCGTTGGGGACTGAGGGCCGAGGATTAATTAGTGTATTCAAATGCTGCACCAGGGGGGGGCCAATGCGGCCACTATCCCTCAAGAGTAATGTATATAACAGCTGCATCTTAACCGCACTTAACCTACTGAGCAGAAACCTGGAGGCTTACAAAAGAGGGTTCAACTTAAATTGAGGACGATGCAGTGAGCCATGGAAAGGAAAATGAACCTTAAGAGACAGGAAGAGAGCAGAGTGGGTCAGGGAACAAACGGGTCTTAAGGACATCACAGTTGAAATCGAGAAGAAGAAACGGACATGGGCAGGGCACGTAGCGAGTAAGCAGGATAACCGCTGGTCATTAAGGGTAACTGAAACCCCTGTCACACGGGCATCCGCGAACTTCGTTTAACTTCCTCGTCGTTATGTCAACGGAGATGCGGTCTGTGTCACACGGTCTCCCTTACGCCAAGGAAGGTAAACAGAGCGTTTCGCAAACGAAATTCGGCGTTCTCCGTTAACGGTGGAACGAAGTACTCTAGTTCCCAGTAGTCTGTAGGTCAGAAAAAAACTTCGAGCACTAAATTGCCGCAGTCACAACAAAAATACATTTTGGCAATATTAAACGTTTTGTTGCTGAACCCATTCATAACGTGCGTTTCTTTTTTTTAATATATACAAGCCCGCCAAAGTGCAGCTTCTCTCCACACCAATGCCCTTGTCTTTCATCGTGCCTGGCGCGCCGCCATTTAAAAATATTTCGTCCGTGCATGCGGTTGTTATTGCAGTGTTTGCGTTGAGCGTCACGCTGTTCGTAACGAGACGGTGTCCCATTGGCTCTAGCGGCCTCAACCTCTATATCCATGGAGCCGATCGACGCCATTACCAATTCATTATCAAACCACTTCACGTCTTCCACTTCGTCACTCATGACTGAAGACACAGAACAAGATGTGCGCTCACGAGGCAGTGAAACACAAGAACTTTTGTATGCGGGCTACAAAACTACCAGTCGTCGAGCACGGTACATCTTGTAAAGGAGCACGTTAGGCACAAAGTAGCCAGCGTGTCTGTCAGCGTCGCTACATTTAGCGAATGCGTTTTCATTTGAAACAATTTTTAATGCTTTCTTCGCTTCAGACTTACTTAATGTTTCGTCGTAAAAATGAAAGGTGCAATTAGGATACTTCTGCGAAAATCAAACAGCGCCGACTGAGCCTCTCGCTGCAACTGTTACAACCTTGTCATTGCCGTGTGACACTGCCACAACTCCGTCGCAGTCGAACTTCCTAACAGAGCTTTACATACACTGAGTTTAACGAAGTTCGCGGGCGTCCGTGTAACAGGGGTATGACTTGATTCCAAGGGAAGGCAAACGCGCGAGGGGGGAGACAGAAAGTTAGGTGGGTGGATGATATTAAGTTTGTGGGTACAACGTGGCAGCAGCAAGCACAGGACCGGGTTGATTGGCGGGACATGGGAGGGGCGCCTTTGCCCTGCAGTAGGCCTAGTCAGGCTGCTCTGCTGCTGATGATGATAATGATTTCACTCGTTCAGAGCCTCGTGTTGCCTTTGGGTGGTCGACAAATTTTCCTTTCAGGATGTTAGGATGCTTAAGGTATTCATCGACATTTCACGATACTACTGTACGTGTAAGAAAAAAGGTTGACTCTAGCGTTGCTTCACTGCATCCAGAATTCAATGTAGCCTATAAGATAACTGCATTCAATACTGTACTATGCGATACCCTACCTGACGGCATCCTCTCATCCACTTTGCTCAGCAAACTTCTCTTCTACTATATCTAGAACTGAGAGTGTTAGCCAGTGCTATACTAGCGGCGACGGCGGCGGATGAACATCGCTTCAAACTTTAAGCTTCACTTGGTATTTGACCGCGGGCACCAAGAACTGTCCAATGAAAACAATCCTGTATTGCCGCTTGGAATAAAGGCTACCACATTTAAAAGGTTCAAGTGGGACACAGCCATCAAATCCTATAACTGATATGATACAGTACATATAGATTAGGCCTAGATAGCTGCTACAGTCCTTCTCAAAAGGGTTGCCCAACTCCAGGACTGCCGTTGGGGGGCTACATTGAGCCAAATTGGCTACATTACGACCTCGTCTGGCGAGAAAAATTTCAGGTTGGCTCCATGCAGGGTTGCCGTTGGGTGGACTTGAAAAGGAGCCAGAACTCAAGCCAAAAGTAGCCAAAGTAGCCATGCAATTTAATATTATCGCCAAATTTGTAGCCACATGGAACATAAGTGGTATTATGAGCAGATTCTTTAGTATTGATCAATAAATAATAGCATTTTGAATGAGTAAGACCATAGAAAGTCACCGATAAGTTGGAAATAACTTAAATGAACGAATTATGATAAATTCATTACGCGTGTATATACTTTATGTAGAAAATATGAGTTCTTGCCAGACACAAAGTTATGTTAGAATATTCCAGCCAGCAAGTCAGTAGGAACATGTAAGTTAAAACAGATTTTCGTTGAAGCTGCACACCAAATTCTGGCTGTAGATGAACAGGCCAGCCAAATTTTGTTGCAGATGTCTCTTTTCCCAAGTTTACACGGGAACACGCACTGCGCATCAAAATTATTCGTAAAACTTGCGCGTAGCATCACATTGGATGGCGGGAAGCTTGAGCACTGGGCTGGCCACGCGTTCGTCACCTTGCACGCAACTTCGCCACTCCGTATTTGGAGACGCGCTAAGCGTCGCGTAAGGGTGCCTCGATTCGCACCAGCCTGGTGGGTGGAGGACGACCTACGCTTCGGCTGAAGTGAGAGAAAAGCTTAAAAACAATGTATTTTGTCTGGAAAAATGATAAAAAATGACCATTTAATGCGCCAAATCAGCACTTCAAAAGTAGCCAGAAAATAGCCATGGCGCCAATTGCAAATTTTTGTCGCCAGACGGGGTCGAAAAGTAGCCAATTTGGCGCAAGGTAGCCACCAACGGCAACCCTGGCTCCATGGCTACTTTTTGGCTACCTTGAGCTCCTGTTTCGGCGCATTAGGTAGCCATTTCTCTTATTATTTGCAGATAAAATACACAGTTTCTAAGCTTTTCTGTCGTGTTAGTCAAAGCGTTCGGCTTCCTACACCCCCCCCCCCCCCCCCTCAGCAGGGTGGTGCGCATCGAGGCACCCCACAGCAACATGCGGCTTGCCTGCAAATGAGGAGTGGCGAAGTTGCGTGCACGATGGAAAAAGCCTGGCTGGCACGCTGCTCACATTGCCTACCACGTATGCTGACGCTATGGGCGAGTTTATACCTGTAACTATGGTGCGCATCGCGTGTTCTAGCATGAGCATGACAAAGATCCGCAACATCATGAAGGTGGGCTGTTCATATTCAGCCCAATTTCACTATCTGAAAATGTACTGGTATTTTGCTAACTCCACTAATCAAACTCGGTCTGCGCATTCAAGAAATCACCGCCCAAGCACTCCGTACAAATGGTTAACCAGCGAAGCTGAAATGTGCGGCCCCGGTGTTTAGCAGTGGGTTCAACCCGACGCTGCACTGAAGCCTTCCACAATTATCGTTGCCAGGTTGTGGTCGAACCACAGGCGGTCACAGACGTCGCAGCCGAAGCCATAGTGCCGCTGGAGAAACTCTCGCCTAAAGCGGGCGTTCGCCCCGGCGAGCGCGCTCCCGCAATCATCACGTCGACGCTGTTCTGCCGCAACGCCGCTTCTTTGGCGCGCGTTGCTGCAAGCGTTTGACCCTGCAAGCGTCGTACCCAAGATTGGCGCGCGAGCTTGGGTACGACGCTCAAAATGACGTAACTGATAGCACAGCCAATGGAGACCGCTCGTGACACAGATGCCGAGCGGTTTTTCGTTTCTCCTTGCCATATACAGCTTTCGCTGTAAAAAATGCGCTTCAACGTTTAATGTTCCTTTTGACTTGTTGGTTGTAACGTTCCAAAATCACTATTTCAGGCGCGTAGCCAGAAATTTTTTAAGGGGGGCGGGGGGGGGGGGGGGCACCTCCTTGATTTCAAGGGGGGACACCCCATTGAAATGGTCATTTTTCGCTCTGTATGCCATGGCGAAAAAAATTTCGGGGGGGGGGGGGGGAGGGCACGTGCTCGGTGTGCCACCCCCTGGCTACGCCACTGTTCTATTTGTCAAGTACATAAACTATATGCAGGCACACTGAATTTATTAAAATTTAGTCATATATTTGCCACTTAACTGTGTTCCGAATACCTTCTGTTATATTTGGCCACGAATTTGGCGATAAAGCTAAAAGGTATGGCTACTTTGGCTACTTTTAGCTTGGATTCTGGCTAATTTTAAGTTACTTCCAACGGCAACCCAGCCTACCCTGCCTAATTCTACTGCACTTTTACCTCAAAATCTCGCAAATGTGTTCTGCAGGTCTGTGCTGAAAGGCGAGTCCCTTATACTGGCGCACAGAGGAAGTGTTGAGACCCGTGAGGTAAGCAAGCCCAGCCGAGATTTCAGGTTGCACCACTCTATGACCTCAGTTACCACTGAGACGTCTGCAAGCTGTTGGGTCTGTGAAACGCTCGCTTTGAGGGCAGTTCGCGAAACGTTCACAGGCCAACGAGCTTGGCAGTCCGAGGGGACTTCATGTAACCTGAAATTTCCTGGTCGTTTTTGCGATTTCAGGTTCCTTGAAGCGCTCCTGGACTTGCCAGCCCGGACGGCCCGATCTATGTGCGCACGGCTCGAGGTAAAGATGCACGCTATTTAAATTCAACGCAAAGTGAAGGGCATCACTGGGGTGATATTTGGGTTGTTTGCATTGATGCAATGCTTATCACTTGAACCGCATGTCCTTGACGCATGGCATGGAGGAAACTATGAGGTACAATAGCTGTCGAGAATACTGCACTGCATGACCTTTCGGCAAGGGCACTTGATTACAGAAGCGCTCCTTTTTCTCGATTTGAAGGCTGCTAGCGAAGTGGTTGTATGTCTTAGTACATACAATCAATCAATTTTGTCTCTCTTACTACCATGACTTCTACTAAGACTACTACTACTACTACTACTAATACTTCTACTACTATTACTACTACTACTACTACTACTACTACTACTACTACTACTACTACTACTACTACTACTACCGCCACCACCACTACTACTACTACTACTACTACTACTACCACCACCACCACCACTACTACTACTACTACTACTACTACTACTACTACTACTTCTACTACTACTACTACTACTACTACTACTACTACTACCGCCACCACCACCACTACTACTACTACTACTACTACTACTACTACTACTACTACTACTACTACTACTACTACTACTACTACCACCACCACCACCACCAAAAGTTTACAAAAATAGAGGAATGGAAGAAAATTACGAAAGAAATCTTTTAAAAATCGTTATTGAAAACTTATAAAAAAAGCAAGCAAGAGCAGAATAATTTTTCACAGCATATGCTTCATCCAAGCATCTTGGAGCGCGATTGCGAAGGTGTCGTGGTCGGTACTTCCGGCAATATACCCTGTAAGTCTGTTATCACTGGCTGCTGAATGAATAAATCACTACCGTAAGTGATTGGTACGCGCCAAAACCTGTTCAACTTTGTTGCCGCGATCAAATCGAGAATATATGTGTATTGCAGGAATGATTAGCTGGGCTGTGTAGTTAGTTCTGTTGTTATGAAAGATTTCGTAGATAGGAGCCCTTGCGCTGAGTACAGCGAGGTCGTGTCGCGTTGCAGCAAGTGTGCAACCTGTCGAGCGAGGCTATGGGGGGTGATGGACGACACCGTGAACCTGGTGGTGCAAACTCACCAGGGCACTGGCGGCGACAGGGCCGTCTACATGGCCAACGGCATCTCGCTCTGGTACTCGCGCGTCGACGTCGGCCAGATGCGACGCAAGAGCATGCTCTACGTCAAGCCGAGGATCATGCTCTCCTACGACAAGGCCATCTACGCGTACTCAAAGTCCCTCTCCGTCGTCGTAAGTCGTTTTCTCTCGATACTGCTGCCTGATTGATTGATTGATTGATTGATTGATTGATTGATTGATTGATTGATTGATTGATTGATTGATTGATTGATTGATTGATTGAGTGAGTGAGTGGTGAGTGAGTGAGTGAGTGAGTGGTGAGTGAGTGAGTGAGTGAGTGAGTGAGTGAGTGAGTGAGTGAGTGAGTGAGTGAGTGAGTGAGTGAGTGAGTGAGTGAGTGAGTGAGTGAGTGAGTGAGTGAGTGAGTGAGTGAGTGAGTGAGTGAGTGAGTGAGTGAGTGAGTGAGTGAGTGAGGAGTGAGTGAGTGAGTGAGTGAGGAGGAGAGCGAGCGAGCGAGCAGCGAGCGAGCGCAGCAAAGGGAGCGATGTAGTTTGCTCCCATGCCGGCTATATTCATTCACTGATCGCCAGTATATGACGGCGTATGTTGGCTATTGGTTTAAAGGAGTGAATGGTTGAGTTCATAAATAAGCGGATTTGTAAGCAAAATAATCAATCTCTGAATCGGTAAATAAGTTATTGTAATGAATAATTTCTCCTTTTTCATATTTTGCTCGGTCTTGTTAACAGCGGAGCTGTTTAGAGCTTGAGTGCCGACCGTGGCCGGCGACCGCTGAAAACTCGGCCCAGCTGTGGAAAGTGAAGTCGAAGCGTAGCATAGCCATATATAGTATATTATAGCAAGGGGTGGAAAAGAGAAGTTAGGTAGAGGAGAAACGAGATTGAGCAGGAGTGGAGGGGGGTAAAGCATAACATATATCCATGCATAGTATAATATAGCAAGGGGTGAGCAACGGAATTGAGGATCAGCAGAAGTGAACATAGGCGTGCGCACGAGGGGGGGCAGAGGGGGGCGGCCGCCCCCCCCCCCTAGTCACCTGAGAGGGGGGGCGCAAATTTTGCCCCATACATTGACTTAATAGGAAGGGGGGGGGGGGCGCTGCGATGAACCTTCGCCCCTCCCTGCCCCCCCTGAAGGGGAACCCTGCGCACGCCTATGGAAGTGAGGGTGAGGAGGAGGAAAAGGAGGACTTTAGAGGGTAGAGCACAGTGTAGCCATGCATAGTGTAGTATAACAATGGGTTGGAAAGGGAAGTGAGGGTGAAGAGTAAGGAGGAGTAGAGCATAGCATAGCCTTGATAGCGTAGCAAATGGGTGGGAAAATGAAGTGAGGGTGAGGAGTGATGTAATGGTGTGGAGGAGGGAAATGAGTGGAGAGGGCAGAGCATTGCATAGCCATGCATGTACAGTATATCAAGGGGCGGGAAAGGGAAGTGAGGAGGAAGGGGAAGGCCACCAGCTCTGCTGTTTCCTTAGTCTTCGAACCACTAGTGCGTAGCTGCCCCCTTTTTTTTTTTTTTGTCTTCTTATTAGCTATCACATGTCGATTCCTTTAATACACCGGTACGTCAGAATTTTTTCGGTCTATCTGTCGCATGACACGCCACGATCGGCTGCAGAAGTTGAGGTTGCACCTCTGCGAGGCTCTCACGTTCGGTATGCCACGACAGTGACTCGCGTACCCACATAGTCGTCCTATATGCTAGTTATACCTTTCCATCCATGCTTATAGGTAATCGTTCGGTTTGCTTGAATAGGGATCGTCCTGAGTTTGTTGGGCTAGCTTTTCTGCGTTGCACCTTTACGAATACGAAAGCCCACCTCTTCGATCGCGGGACGCGCTGGAAAGCAGTTGCACCAGGCGGCGGGAATTGGTATCTGAAGCTTGCAGAGTGCTATGCTCGAACTTACAGGGCACATGGTTTAAGTATCGGACAGCCGTGATCGGTAACGGCTTGACTTGAATGGGCAAAACAGTGCAGTTCATTAATGAACTTCTCATAGTTTCCTTGAAATCCTGCCGACAGAAGCGTCATCTGGCAAATGGGTAATTCTTCATCTTGCAAAAGCAACACTTACCAAGTCAAACCACTGCAACATTAGGCAAGAGACACGCACTGCACTTACAAGATGTTAAATTTACAAACTCGCCCCGTCAACTACCTTGCTGCAAGGGCAATGACTACCCATCTACCCTTTCTTTATATTGGAAATATACCACTTTTTGGTTGAAATTTTTCTTCTCAATTAACGCGATCATTCGCGTCCGCAGCTGTCGTTTTTTTTTTTTTTTTTTTGCACCATTGCTGTCCTTTTCACGCTTCGCTATTTGTACAAAACAGCTTCATGCAGTCAAAGAAACAGAACACAGAAGGAAACAATGAAAATTGAAGTGTCAAGTATTGCGCTCATATATGTTGAAAACGCTTGGGTCTACGTCTAGCGAGATCTTTCACGCTGTATACTTCCTTATCGAGAATCACTGTAAGTGGGTGTGTTTGATAAAAATACAGACGTCGGCCATTCTGTAGACGCGACGTGGCGCACACATTAAAGAAAATTGCAGACAGCCCTGCGGCAGTTGACAGCATAGGCGTGCGCAGGGTTGCCCACTAAGAGGGGAGCGGGAGGAGGGTTACCTTAGCGCCCTCCCCCATTCCCCCTTTAGCAAACAAGCTTTGCATTTCATGCATAAATGCTAATGAAACTTTGGCATGCTGCTCACAACGCAGCATGCCGACGTCTGTCTTGGGTCCCCGGCTTTCCGGGGGTAAATAATATAGGAAGTAAACAGTTCTTAAATGCATCAACTGGACCGCTCGGCCGTTATCAATCGTCAAACAACTGCATTTCCATAACCCTGCACAATAAACAGGGACGTGACAGGTGCTACCGAGAAAGGTATGGGCCGACTTCGCGCCCCTATTTGATAATTAGGGGCGAAAGAATATCCGCACGGGGGGGGGCGTTCACCCCCCCCCCCCCCCCCCCCGTGCGTACGCCTGTGGTTGATAGTACGATTTGTATTGCTACTTCGCTTAGTATTGCCTCTTACCTAAGAAGCAGAGTGAAAGGGCACGTTCAATTATCACGTACGGTGCACTCATTCGTACTCCGGATGCTGATGTCGTCCAGGTGACAGTGTACCAGAAGAACCCGTTCCACTGCGCCATGACCATTGGCCCGATCACCACAGACCTGGTGAGGCCGTATATCAGGGACGAGGCAACCGGCATGCGCATACGCGGCACCACCGACAGAAGGCGTACCATGAAAGTGGCACTCCAGCCTGATGGTAAGTAAAGTGCCTAGACTGAACAAATAAAGGAAGAAGCTAACACTATAAAGAGTGCTTAACAGCGCAAACGACAGGAGGGGATAGAAGAGAAGAGACAGAGCGCTGAACTGCCAACAATTTATTTCTTGCGAAAACTTCGCTTTTATACACTCACCACTTCCACCAGGCATGCGCGAAACACAATGATATTGCACAAGTGCATCACAACGCAGAGCATAGGAACAACTTTTCTTTATCGGTGAGCGCGACAGAAGGGGTGCTAACACAATCATCTTTTAATGAACAAATCTTTTCTGCCTCGATGATTTCGCGTGTGGTGCGATCCCTGCACTTTGCGACAATAGTGCAATCTGAAAACTTGGGCCTGCATCCACACGTGCTGCAATGAGTAGACAGCCACCCTTGTTTGTACCGGTCAACATTGTACAGATGTTCCTTCAGCCTCTCATTTAAACACCGACCTGTTTGGCCGACGTAGTATCTTCCACATGACAACGGTAGCTGATACACTACATTACAGATACAATCTCTAAATTTATTTGCGTGCTTGATAGTGCACCCGAGGGTGGGTCTGGACGCTGGAACGGACAATTTGCACAGGCAACTCAATTTCCGAGAGCAGTTAAGTTAAGCTCAGTTAAGCGCAGTTAAGCACTCTTTATCATGTCATACCAACATGCCCAATCCTACTGTCTCTTAAGCTAACACTAGCCGTGTAAAGCTTAAAGAGCGAAGCAGGTCGATCTTAGGAGCTTAATGTGGCCTTCTTGGCTCACGCTAGATCTTTCCTTGGCGTAGACAGAGTAGAGTCGAACCGCAGCATGTCACTGACCATGAAAGAATATCCGAACTCCAGCATGAGAAGTTAACGTGCAAACTGGTTGTGGCACCCCCGGTGGAAGCACGGACCTTTCGTCGCTCGTACTCGCCGAGCTGCTCCTCGGCGCATGCGCGGTTAGGCAAGGTTAAACGCAGGTTATGCGCAGCTGTGGCTTGGTTATTAGACAGTTATAGTTTAGCGGGCTTAGCGCGATAGCGGGCTTAGCGAAATAGCGGGATCGAAATGCGCATGCGCAGTATGCTAAAAGACCCGTAGCGTGTACCACACGCACGCCATTTTTCAGATTTAGCATTACAGCGTTTGCGTGGTCTACGTAGCGTACGTAAAACATGGCGCCGGTTTTGGACGCCCGCTTCGAACTGAATTTAGCGTTGGTGCGGACGGATCCACTTCTTTCGTAACTGACGACTGTGCAAAAGGGCTTCGCTTGCCTTCATGTAGCTTCGACGACCGAGTATTACGGATGACTTAGCCAAGTTTTTGAGATAGCTTCCCATTTCGAACGTCCCTAGGCCTAACTAGAAGATCGGTGTAAACAAATTTGCAACATAAAAATTTGTGCTTTTGGTGCGCGGTTCATATTTATTTACTTTTCTTATTACTAAATAAAACTACTAATATTGCGGCGCGCGGGCATACAGGCGAGAATTCTCAGTTTCTTTTCTTTTCACTCTTTTTAACGCATTCACCCTCCGCTAGGTGCCGCCACCGTCCAAGTTTGGGCACGTAAACGCTATCCCGCTTAACTATAACGCGCTGTTTGCAACGACCGTTTGCGGCACGGCAACGCTATTCCCTTAACCCCCGCTATCACGCTAACGCTAAACTATAACTGTTTATTGATAAGCAACGGCGCGGAGGCTTTTTGCGGACACCCGACGTTTTACTTCGAGTTTTAAGAGTCTCGCTCTTAATGAAGTGAGCATGAGTCGATCTCTAGGCCAATTGGATGCACTACCATATTGCGCGAACTGAAATTACCGGTACGCACACTGGCGTAACCAGAGGGGGGTGGGGTAAAACCTCTCCGAAGTTTTTCAACTTTGCATGTTTATATACGCGCGCAAATACAGACACACGCACGAGTATTAAATGTGGTTGACCGTCCCCCCTCCCCCCCCCCCCCCCACCCCACCCTCTCGGAAAAAATTTCTGGCTACACCCGTTGATATGCGTGCGCTAGCAGCGCGGGGCCAACCAAACTTATGTTTTTCTACTAGCTTAAATATCTACAAAAAGTAAGGACTTACAGAGCGCTTTAACGTAGCGTCGCCATCTTATCATTATTTTTGCAGCCTCAACTATTTGTGCTTTGCAGCTGTTGTACGTACAATGGCGTAGTAGAAAGACATGCTCTCCTAAACCGTCCCAATATGAGCATTTCCTTGTTGCCGCTTCCAAAGTTCTAAAACTGCCTCATTTTGCGTAGACCGTTGCGCTTGCGAAGTCGTCTTTCCCTCAAACAATTTTACGAGATCAAAAATTCAACAGGGGGTGGCTCTGGAGCCAACTTTTCGAGAGGTGGTGTTGTCGTTACATGCTGCAGCCCATCATGGGCTATGGCAGGGGCGACGACAACATCACATGTCAATGGCACACAAAAAATTGGTTATTGGCAAAGCGCGAACAAACCCGGGCAATGCGCTCCAAAGTTCAATTGTTCGAAGAAAGTAGCTGTATTTTTACAACAGTTCTTCAAGACAGCTACTGCCTCGAAGTCTCTGACTTGAAGAAGACAGGACCGTTTGTATAAACGTTGGCTCCAGCGACATCCACTGTTCGAATCCTGGCCGCGGCGGCCGCATTTCGATGGGAGCGAAACGCAAAGAACACCCGTGTGCTTAGATTTAGGTGCCCGTTAAAGAACACCAGGTGGGAAAAAATTTCCCGAGCCCCCCATTACGACGCCTCTCATAATCATAGCATGGTTCTGGGATGTAAAACCCCAATAATTAGTATTATTAGCAACACACCCTGTCCAGGTATGTTTCATCTCTTCAAGCTCCCATCTTCTCTAAAATCTTTTCCCGAACCTCTTCCCGAACCTGCCTTTTTGGACCTTGAACAATTCGTTGTTCGGGTGATGCTACAGCACACGAGCATTCCACCAGCAAGTGCTCGCCATCTTAAGCATATCGAGGAACCCGCAAAAGTTTCCTTTCAATGTTTAGACTTGACCACGCCATTACGACTTGGTCAGCGATTCCTATTTACGCCTTATACCTTTCCTACAGGGCAAAGGAAAGTGATGTACTACAAAACCTTAGTTTGTTGTTTGTCTACGGTGGCCCTTAGCAGAATTCGCCCTCAGGAACGTTCGTTCTTTATCGACACGCAGTGACGCACGGCGAAGATACGATGGCGAAGCTCACGGCTAGCACCATGATGATCGTCAAGTTCAAGCTACCCAAGAGCGACGGCGCCATCGTGGTCAAGATACATCCCGAGTTCATCAAGTACTTCTTCATGGTACGGGTCCCTAGTCACATTTTCCACTGTTCACAGGCCGCATTTCCGAAGTTCGAACGACACTTAATTTAAGTCTTGGCGTCAATCAACACCCCTGGTCCGTCATCACTCACACACTGTCCTCCTTTCCTGAACAAAGTCTAAAACCAGGCTTCTTTTAAAGTTGTGGGTCATCATTTTATCATCATCAGCTCACGAACATTATTAAAGATTCATTTAATTTTTTCATTCTTAATTTTCTCTTTTCTCCTGTTGCGCCGACTGAATTACTGCAGCGATAAGAACTGCGTAGTGGCGTGCTCACTAATACGGACTGCCTAACAATGAGCGCATTGAAATGGATCGTTGAAAAATACACGATCTCGGGTGCAAAAAAATAATATACATTGAAGTCCCTCCTCGTAATATAATAATTGCTGAGCTAGCCTATACAGCGACTCTTTTATCCCTAAAACCAGCACAAAATTGAACCACCTTCCCGCCTCCGTCGCTGCAATTAGATAGTTTGAGAATTGGGGACCCGAAACAGTGGGTTCCCAAGCTGCGCTGGGTAGGCTGCTCTTGCGTTCGGAGGATCAGCAGAGTTTGAGAATTCGGTCAAAGGCAGGCTGTATTAAGTCAAACGCATAGGGCGCCACACGTGGCAAAATTAAAATTATGCGAGATGCGGGCCACACTGCATCGTGGCCCGCGCTGCGTCGTCTCGTTGGCGACCCCAGGCGCCTTGGGGACCTACGCTAGTTTTCGATTTTTGGGTCTTGGGCGCGAGTGCAAGAGCCCAAGAGTGGCTTAGGTTGTGCGCATGTGCCCTGGCGGGTCGCAGATTTCTTGGGTCCCCAAGATCCTTGCAGCCCCAACTTCTCAAAGCCTCTACTGACACAAAGATCAGAAGCGTAATTTAAAATAAGGTATTTTGTTAACTTCTGTTCTCATAAATTCTATTATTGCGCACTTTTATAAGTGCTAACCACTCCTTTCTGTAATGCTCTGTCTCTGAAATAATTTCTAATAAATAAATAAATAAATAAATAAATAAATAGGGGGGGGGGGTTACGTCCCACAACCACGATATGGTTGGCTCGCCGTAGTGGAGTGCTCCGGAAATATCGATCACCTAGGGTACTTTAACGTGCTCCTAAATCTAAGCACACGGGCCTCTAGCATGTCGCCTTTATCAAAATGCGGCCGCCGTGGCCGGGATTCGATCCCGTGACCTTCGGTTCAGCAACCGAGCACCATAGCCACTAGACCGCCGCGGCGGATGAAGTCCCTGCTCGTATGGCATGCGTCTTTAGCGCCGCGACAAGGTCCACATTTTGAGCGACTGCGCATGGCGAATTCGATGACGAAAAACCCGATCGAAATTCCGGATGGCCTTGACCTTTTGTCGTCACGGCAACGCAGGCGTTCGTGCACACGGGTTCGGAGCCCAGCACGAAGGACCTGACCCAGAACCAGATGTACATACTGCACCCCCTCGCCAGCTTCGTGGTCGTCATGCCCGAGGAGTACAAGGCGCGCGAGGGCGACGAGATGTACGTGACGTTCGTGCCGCTCGTCGAGAGATCGGTCAAGGCGCTCAACTTCAAGGACGTCAAGTATCCGTTCTGGCACCGAAGTGACATGAGCATCTGGTACTCGGTGTCGGCCATGCACTGGTACTGCGTCAACAAGAACCCCGATGGTACCAGCCTCGGCTCGAACGACGGCTGCGTGGTAAGGGCCAATCATCCAGCTTGCATCATCTGCCCTTGGATGTGTGTGTGTGTGTGTGTGTGTGTGTGTGTGTGTGTGTGTGTGTGTGTGTGTGTGTGTGTTTGTGTGTGCGTGCGTGCGTGCGTGCGTGCGTGCGCGTGTGTGTGTGTGTGTGTGTGTGTGTGTGTGTGTGTGTGTGTGTGTGTGTGTGTGTGTGTGTTTGTGCGTGCGTGCGTGCGTGCGTGCGTGCGTGCGTGCGTGCGTGCGTGCGTGCGTGCGTGTGTGTGTGTGTGTGTGTGTGTGTGTGTGTGTGTGTGTGTGTGTGTGTGTGTGTGTGTGTGTGTGTGTGTGTGTGTGTGTGTGTGTGTGTGTGTGTGTGTGTGTGTGTGTGTGTGTGTGTGTGTGTGTGTGTGTGTGTGTGTGTGTGTGTGTGTGTGTGTGTGTGTGTGTGTGTGTGTGTGTGTGTGTGTGTGTGTGTGTGTGTGTGTGTGTGTGTGTGTGTGTGTGTGTGTGTGTGTGTGTGTGTGTGTGTGTGTGTGTGTGTGTGTGTGTGTGTGTGAAAAACATTTAATGAATGAGAGTTTTCAGGCCCAAAGGACCCTTTACATAGGGGGGAGTCCTTATTCCGGGACCCCGCTGGACAAGGCCGCTACCCGCGCCCGTTGGACTAGAGCTCTTTGAGCCTCCAGTCCTGAGCAATTGAGTAGGACTGCTTCCCATGCGCCTCTCTAGTAGGGGAAGGATTAGGGGGAAGGGAAGAATTCATCTGAGATGCCCACACCATGTGAAAGTTATCGGAGACTACCCCACAGTGAGGGCACCGCCCAGTAGCTACGTCAAGCTTGTAATGTAGCTCTGTATAGGTAACCGCTGCCCGAGCAGAGGAAGAAAACGAGTACCAGGATAAGGGAAAGGCTGGCTTAAGATTATGAACAATCGATAGGGTAACATTAGAACAAAACAAGCGAGGAACACTGACACACACAAACACTTGTCCTGCGTGACAATGTTCCTCCTTTGTCTTGTTTCAAGGTTGCGCCTACCATTATGCATTAGTGTGGACCAACTGTACTAGCAACGAATTTTATTCGGCGAATTTTATTTTAAATTTCATCTCATCGTGAGATGGGATTTAAAAAGCTTTTCTTATACAGGATGGCCTTTTGTTCACTGTAGCGGAGATATTAAGATAATTTTTCAGAGATGCGTTTGTCCCGTAGATAAACTGTTGATTTGTCACGATTATCATGACTGCAATCAATATGATGATGACGTGATGCCGATAAAAATGACAACTCTGGTTATATGAAGTTATCAGCGTGTCGAAGCGTAGTATACGAACATACCTTTCAACACGCTCAACGTCACCAGCTGACCCATGTACAAGGAGAAGGGGGCTGCGGTTCCATACGCTACACCCCTCCCCATTACCACTGTAGCTTCCTGTGCATGGCGTGAAGGTAGGGCCACTGTAGCAATATTATTAAGCCGTTAAAGATCCCTTGTAGTCGCTGAAATTCCCATATTACATCATATCGACAACACGGACTCGGAGAAGCCGCTTTTGCTGCCATCAGTGAACGCAATAACAAGATGTTGTTTTAAACAGAAAAGTTTGAGGAGAGTGCGGATAGGTCTACCTCTGCACGGGACGCTTCAAATGCCTATCTGAAGCTTTACAGCGTGAATAGCTTTGCAACTTCACAAGCTCCATTCGCGATTTCTTCATATGTCTACTTCAATAAAGACAACGAAATTTACACGACGCACACACCGCGATGGGTCGCCTCTTATACCCCTGTCACACGTGGCAACTAAAGTGCACTTCGAGCGAGTGCACTTCGCCGCGAGTGTCATTTGCACGCTGTCACACGAGAAAGTTTAGTGCCACTCGCTGCAAAGTACACTTGCCGGCAAGTGTGTTCGCAAACCTCACTTCGCTGCGACGGAGTGTGTAGCCTCGGTAGCAGTGGCTTGCACATAAATACGCTATTGCATAAAGCGGCGCTCATAGTATTTTTAAACCATTGTTTTCGTTATTAGGAATACTGATTTGTATTAAAACAAGTCATACTACAACGAACAACCTCGCTACTCTAGCCCTCGGGCAGTTTGCGGCCACGTCCGCTAGAGGGATGCGGGAGCACATGCCGTGTAATGGCCGCGCCCTTCGTGTTGTTTACTTCCTTGCACGCTTGCACATGTGTAGATCACTCGTTCTCTAGTCATTTGCGATGGCGTGTGCCACAGGTGCTACTTTTACGAAGACAACGTGGTCCGACGCTGTGACACGGGCGCAAAAGTAACAAATATATGCTGCGCTACTAATCCGCCAATTGCCACTGTCATCATTTCCAAAGTACCCTTCACTTTCTCGTGTAGCAACGCAAGGCCAAAGTGACACTTTCTGAGCGTAAGTGTACTCGCTCAAAGTGCACTTTAGTTGCCACGTGTGACAGGCGTATTATACTCCTGTCACACGTGGCAACGTAAGTACACTTTGAGCGAGTGCCCTTCACCGCGAGTGTCATTTGCCCGCTGTCACACGAGAAAGTTTAGTGTCACTCGCTGCAAAGTACACTTGCGGGCAAGTGTGTTCGCAAACCTCACTTCGCGACTTCGCTGCGACGGAGTGTGTAGCCTCGGTCGCAGTGGCTTGCACATAAATACGCTATTGCATAAAGCGGCGCTGATAGTATTTTTAAACCATTATTTTAGTTATCAGGAATACTGATATGTATTAAAACAAGTCATACTACAACGAAAAACCTCGCTAGTCTCGCCCTCGGGCAGTTTGCGGCCACGTCCGCTAGGGGGATGCGCGAGCACATGCGGTGTAATGGCCGCGTCCGTCGCGTTGTTTACTTCCTTGCACACTTGCACATGTGTAGGTCACTCGTTCTCTAGTCAGTTGCGATGGCGTGAGCCACTGGTGCTACTTCCACGAAGACAAATTGGTTCGTCGCTGTGACACGGGCGCAAACGTAACAAATATATGTTGCGTTACTAATCCGCCAATTGCCATTGTCATCATTTCCAAAGTACACTTCGCTTTCTCGTGTAGCAGCGAACCACCAAAGTGACACTTTGTGAGCGCAAGTGCACTCGCTGAAAGTGCACTTAAGTTGCCACGTGTGACAGGGGTATTAGTCTCTCACGTGTGCCATGCCGCCTTGCCTACGCACTCCACCAACTCCTTTCCTCATGTGTATATCCAAGGCGCTTTAAGGAAAATATTTTTAATTTACTGAGCTGTAGAAGACGATGCTTTCTGAAGTGTGCCTTTCATTTCGGGTCGTTCGGCGCAGTTCTCGAACGTGAGCCGGCTGGGCGAGATCATCTGCGAGTGTCACCAGAACGCAACGGCCATCGCGGGCACGTCGACCAAGGTGGCGTTCACGACGCACCTCAAGCCGCTGGAGAACGTGACCTCCGACACCGGTGGTCCGGGAGAGAAGGAGGAGCCCAACTTCTACTTCCTCCAGTACCTCATCCCAATCCTGCTGGCCGCTCTGTGGGTCAACTTTGTCGTGCTCTTCTACTGGACCATGAAGATAGCCGAGATAGACGAGCAGACGGTACGCACGCGCAGCCAGGACCCCAGCTGCACTTAACCCATCATCATCATCATCATCATCATCATCATCATCATCATCATCATTTTCAGCCTTGTCCGCCTTCACGGTGCAGTGATTGCGGTGCTCGGCTGCTGACCGCGGATTCGATCTCAGCCGCGGTAGTCGCATTTCGATGGAGGCGATATGTTGTAGGCTCGTGTACTGCGCGATGTCACTGCACGTCAAAAAGCACCAGATGTTCGTCGAAATTGCCGCAGCCCTCCGCTACGACATGCCTCATAACTATATCGTAGTTTTGGCACGTGGAACCCCAGATGATATTATTATTATTATTATTATTATTATTATTATTATTATTATTATTATTATTATTATTATTATTATTATTATTATTATTATTATTATTATTATTATTATTATTATTATTATTATTATTATTATTATTATTATTATTATTATCCTATTTGGGCTCACTGCAGAAAGAAGGCCTCTCCCAATGATACCCAGTTTAACCTATCCTGTGCGATTTCATTCTATTTTATCCCTAGCTCTGAACTTCTTAATTTCGTCACTCCATCTCACTGGCTGCCTTCCTCGACTGCGTGTCCCATCCCTTGGTAACAGTTCCTATGCTCTAACTAACCTGACGATTGCAAAGTGCCACTTATTGCATTGTCGGACGCTTGCAAGGCAGGCTGCGCGGTCACGAGCGCAGAGTCCTCGGCCGCGCCACTTGGCACACTTGTCCAGACGCTAATATACAACCTAACCTAAACCGCTATTTATGCCTTTCGTTCTTCGGTGTTCTGACCTTCGGTGCTGCGGGGAACAAATGTGACAGCTGTGTGTATACGCACGCAGAGAAACCAGCAACGGGAGCGCTGACATTTTTTATTCCTCCTTCGACAGCGGAGAGAACCGTCAGCAAGCGTCGCCCATCTCTAAGGTGTTGTGAATGTCTAAAAACTGCAGATAATTCTTGGACGGCAGCTCATACGTGAAAATCAACCCCTTGTAGAAGCGAAAAAGAAGTTGCCAGAGCATTGTTAACGATTTGTTTGTATGAGTCACTGGGATGTTGCTTTAAAACAGGGGTCGGCAACCTTTTGAAGTGGAGGGCCGAGTTGCAGGAAACCGGCACGGTGGGGCCACGACGACAAATCAAAAATAATGGGGGGGGGGGGGGGGGGGGCTTTGCAGGCATAAAGAAAAGATTCGGCGAATTGACAATAACGTACAAAACTGGAGAATTTTTTGGCTAAGTTCTGTCTAAATTCCGGCTAAGTGTGAAGATGGGATACAATTCCAACTAGGGAACGACCTTTCTTTTTTCCTGTCTCACCCCTTTTGAGGTCATAACTGCTATATCGGCCTTCTGATAGAAATTGACGAGGGGTAGGAGGGGGAGGGTTTTGTCATCGTGCCGGGGGGCCGTATAATACTGCCCCGCGGGCCGCAGGTAGCCGGCCCCTGCTTTAAAGCAATAGAAACTATATCATCGGCTGGTCTATACAAAGACATGTAGCACCTCTGTCCCTCACCCCCCCCCCCCCCCCCCCCCCCCCCCGCTCTTTTCCCGTTGAAATGTTGGTACAAGACACCTGTAATAGTAAATATAGTTTAATCCCCCCTCTTTTTTTCGTTTATTTCCAAGTGGCCATTGGTAATACATAGTCTGTGTAGCCCGAAACATGTACTACTGAATGACCAATATGGATTCTACGCAAATATAAGCTGTCACTTGACGCCCGGTGCTTCACGTATCATGCCTATTCAACGCGATACGTATACTGAGCTTTTACGATTTTTACGCAATATTGTGTTAACCAATCCATCGCTGTCACTGTATGTGGCGAACCTTCGTGCGCTTGTAAAAAAATATTAATTTTTCTAAAAGCGTCTACCTTCGACGCACGCGGATGGTCAGGCTTAACCGTACATAAAACTAAAGCTTTTGTCTTAACATTTTCGCGTGTAACACCTGTCATTAAGAATTGAGCATAGAAGGTGAGTGTACTGTCCTCCGCTTTGCGTCTGTCTTCGTGTCTATGGAAAAAAAAAACACGTTTGATTTTCGCCCTGCAGGGGGGCGACGGCCGTTGCACCAGAAAACAAAGCCGGCAACAAGGAAGTCTACGTCTTGATATTCCAGACGAGTTATGTACAGGTGAGCACGCGTGCATTTGTCCAGCCTTTTCACGTCTTCGTATAACTCGTGCAAAGTCACAGAGCGTATGGGTAACCGCTGGCAATGCACTGTCTGTCAGTTTTAAGTTTAGACGTGTAGTCAGCTATTGCTGTCTTATTTCGACATGACCTCGCAGTTTCATTTCACTATAAGGAAAGCATAACGCTGGAAAAGGTGAGTTATTTTTGTGCCTGTTATTCAACAAAGGAAAGGAAGTTTTTGTCGTTTTATTTTCCCCCCCACAATTCGCGTGACAGCAATTATTCGTTGCGACATGCTTGAACTTTGAAAAAAAAAAGTAATAACAAACGGGACGTGAGAAGCCAAGGATGAGTTCAGATTTGGTAAAACAATACTGAAAGGTTGCAACGTATGTAAACGCATTGGGACGCTTCGTTTCAATACCATCGTCTTTAAACTGCACTGAACAAGCCTGGGCGGATATGACACCACATTCAGATTAAATCAAAAACAAAGTGAACTTCAGTACAGGTCATTATTCCAGTGAGAGGTACATCGAAGATTTAAATTTTTTTTTTCATGTGTACTGACTACGATTTTATGAAATGTGTTGTAATTTTTCCTGAAAATGAAGGATGCGTAGTCTACAAAACGAATCGACGCGACATTTGCAGCAATGACCAACAAAAAATTTAGTACGAAGCAGATTATAGCGATCCCCTCACGTTGCCTGACAACCTTGTTGAAGCAGCCAACGCCAACAATTACTCGCAGTTAAATTAATCAATTTTCCTATGCTATTTGTTGCTCCATATTCACGTGTACGTTAGCGCGAATATTTGGCCGGACCCATATACAATTTTATTGCGATAGCAATGGTGTGGACACTAGAGGCTCACGCGTCGAGATAACGTCACCCCACGCGTCTTATGTTCTATGCACGAGCTAAAGCTTGCGAAGGCTGCAGACAGGCGCGGCTCAAGCAGAGATGAGAGGCGTTGGCCGGCTCCGTCGGACGAAGGAACATGAAGAGGGGGGCCGAGAGGGTGGAGGGGGGGGGGGGGGCTGCATTGCTCAGGCAGCAGCTGCGAACTTTAATCAATAGGACGCGGTAAACGGCTCTTAACCTTCGTACACGTTGTGCTCTCACTGCTTACTTCGCGTTGAGGCGAGAGACAGCACGAAAACCGCTTCGCTCACTGGAGCGGCCGTATTCCCTTTCATCGGCGTTTTATAAGTTACGTTAGATCGAGCCCTAATGTAGTTGAACTGCTATTCTTACTTCGCATAACATTCCAATTTAATGATATCGCGTTCGTTGCACCGCCCTTGCGGCGAAACTGTGAGTCTTGCGACAGCACCCTTTTCCCGTCGTGACGTATCAGCCTTGTGTCGCGCCACGCAGTACGCCGAGACGACGGCCAAGATCCAGGTGGAGCTCCACGGCACCGAAGGCACGTCGGGCAAGTTCACGCTGCGCGACCCCCGCTGTAACCCGTACTTCCTGCTGGCTGGAAGCACAAACGGCCTGCTGCTCACCACAGCCCAGACTCTGGGGAACATCATCGTGCTCAGCATCTTCTCCGACAGCGAGGGAACCAGGCCGAGTTGGTCAGTATACGTGCGAGAGCGACTGGTGGAAAATTCTTGTCTAATCTGTCACCCGTGGACGTGTCTCATGTCAACGAATGTAGTGGTTTGCGATCTGGCAATACGGAACAGGGTTAGCCATGAAGTCCCGGTGAGAAAGAGAGATCAATACAGGTAGAGGCGTAGCCAGAACTTTTCTTTTAAGTGCGGAGCACTTTAGGGGCTCAGGCTGTCGTATGTTGTCGTATGCTGTCGTCGTCTCATGTCACTTGGCGTAACGCAGGCAAATCCACGTGTAGCATAGTCATCTGTAGCATAGCCATGTATAACAAGGGGGGCGGGAAAGGGAAGTGAGGGTGAGGAGCGATGTGAGGGTAAGGATGGAAAGGGTGAGAGGGGAGAGGAGGAATGGAATATTGTCATCGTATGCTGTCATCACGTTTGGCGTCATGCACGCAAAGCAATGTATAGCATCGACACGTGTAGCAAGAGGATGGGAAAGAGAAGTGAGGGTGAGAAGGAGCAATGTGAGGGTGAGGAGAATGAAAAAGGGAGAGGGTTGAGCATAGCATAGCTATGTCTGCCGTTAGGCAGGCAAAATTTTGTAAAGCACAGGCATGTATAGCAAGGGGCGTAAAATTGAAGTGAGGGTGAGGAGGAGTGATGTGAAGGTGTGGAGGATGGAAAGGAGAGGTTAAAGCATAGCAAGTCACGTATGGCGTTAGCCAGGCAGAACCAAGTAGCGCATAGCCACGTATACCAAGGGATGGGAAAAGGAAGTGAAGGTGAGGGTGGAAAAGGGGAAGGGAGAGGGTAAAGCATAGATTAGTCATGTTTGACATTACGCAGGCTGAACCAGGTATAGCAGAGCAAGGGGCGGGAAAGAAAAGGGAGAGTGAGGGGGGAATTGTGTATGCTGTCATCTCATGTCATCGCTTGGCGTTACGCAGACAAACCATGTATAGCATAGCCAATTATAGCAAGTGGGTGGGAAAGGGAAGTAAGAGTGAGAGGAGGGGAGAGGGAATAGCATAGCATAGCCGTGTATAGTATAGTAAATGGACGGAAAAGCGAAATGAGCGGGAGGAGGAGTGATGTGAAAGAGAGGTGGAGGGAAATGAGGAGGGGATAGGCGCCACTGCATCACATGAAATTTTCCTTTCCCGCCATAAAGGCTTAGCAGGAAGGAAGGAAGGAAAACATCTATTAACAGAAAGGGGTTTGTGGTACGGGGCCAGCTTGGTCCGCAAGTCCCATCTAGCAGTGCTGGCTGACCTCAGTCCAGGACACCACAGGCAGTTGCCGCCCTGCTTGCCCTGTCGATCAAACTGATCTGAAGGAGAATGCTAATCACCGCTCGACCGACTCGCCCATTCAAGAAATTTCTACAGGCCGCTTGAGAGTCCGTAAAGATGTCTAGTGACCGTCTTTGGTGATTGCTGGTAGCAATGGCCAAAGCCATGGCCGTTTCTTCAGTCTCCGTAATGGAAGAGCAGATGTCTAGTGACCGTCTTTGGTGATTGCCGGTAGCAATGGCCAAAGCCATGGCCGTTTCTTCAGTCTCCTTAATAGGAAGAGCAGTTGTCTAGTGACCGTCTTTGGTGATTGTCGGTAGCAATGGCCAAAGCCATGACCGTTTCTTCAGTCTCCGTAATGGAAGAGCAGCGGATAGATGCACTGTTGATTTCGAGAAGACGATGGTCGACCACCATGGCTACAGCCTTATTACGATTACCAGTGTAGAGCGCTGCATCTACATGTCTTGCGCTCGTCTTATTTGAGTGCTCTTTCCGGAGAGTCTCGACTCGGGCCTCCGTGTACCATGATGGAGTTCAGGATCCATATTACGGGGTAAGGGGGGGGAACGTTGCTGGTAGCTTGGAGGTTTGGAGGAACAGGGTGTTGTTTGGTGATATCTCGAAGGGGGGGGCCATATGCCCAAGGCACCGCAGTAGTTCCCTACCGGCGGGAGTCTGCGCAAATCGCGAGAGTTGGGTGGCTCGAATGTGCTGTGGACGCCGAGACTTAAAATTTCGTTTGTAGAGGTTCTTAGAGGGAACTTAAGGGCTGCCTTGTACACCCGTCGTAACATAGCATCTATCACGTCTTTTTCCGCTTTAGTGAGATGCTGATAAGGAAGACTGTAGGTCACTCTGCTGATGACGAGGCTGCGGACGAGTTTCAGTGTGTCCTCCTCTCGCATGCCGTGGCGACGAGTGGTGACTCGCGTTATCATACGAGATACCTGTAGAGGGGTGGTGTGAAGAGTGCTGAGAGTGCGGCTGCTCCGACGGTTCGACTGTATAGCCACATTCCCAGGATGCGTACAATATTCGTTTCCGGCATTTCTTGTCCGGCCAGCATAATGCGTAGCCGATAGCTGGGATGTTCGGGGTTGGCCTTATTTTTCTTTGAATGCCAGATGCGGAGAAGCTCCAATTTCTATGTGAAGCGGACGAGGCCACAATGACGCACGTAATTCTCAACGCTGGCAGCCGCTTGTTGCAGATAGGTCTCTTTTTCTCCGAAGGAACCTTGTGTGGCCCATAGCGTAATATCATGCGCACAGAGCGCATGGGGGACTCCCTCAATTTGTTGGAGTTTCCGCGCGAGGCCTATCATTGCTACATTCAACAGCAGCGGTGAAATGACAGACCCCTGCGGGGTTTCCTTGTTAGGAACAGTCAGCGTGACAGATCGCCCAGCCCTATTGTCGCAGTGCGATTTGAAAGGAAAGTCTTGACGTATTCGTACGTTCGGTGGCCGCAATTGAGGACAGCGAATGAGTCTAGTATAACTCGGTGACTGACATTATCAAAAAGCGTCCTTAGATGTCTGGGCCAGGAGGATGTGAGCGCCGTGCTGGGGTGCTGTTTCGGGGACGACCTCTTTAATTTCAAGGTGGACATCTTGGGTTTGATAAGCGAGCCCGGAAGCCAAGCATGGTATTAGGAAGAAGTAAGTGGTTTTCTAGGTAGTTCTGGAGACGGTTGGTAATCACGTCTTATAAATATTGCTAAGGCAAAATTTATGAGAGAGATGGGTTAGAGAGATGGGTCGAAGGTTCTCGATCTGAAGCGCCTTGCCTGGTTTTGTATTCAAAATTATCTTGGCATGTTTCCATTCAAGCGGGACTTTACCCTGCTCCAAGTGTGCGTTTAGGAAGGTCGTGAGATGATGCACAACTGCATCGCTGAGGTTTCGTATAAGGCTGTAGCTCACATCATCGGCATCGGCGACTGTATTACGACTGCTGCTGCGGACCGCGGCATAGACCTCATCAAACGTTATTGGGCTGTCCAGGATGTGGGTTGGCTCCCCCCTGATACATGCCGTGATAGGGAGGTGGATTAATGGTTCCAAAGCACTTGCGTCGGACCTGCTCCAAAAGTTCATATTCAGTACCTAGGTAGGTGTTGACTAGTCGTGTTATTGCTTTAGTCGTTTCATTTTTTGTTTTATTGCGATAGCAATTATATGGGCACTCTCGGCGGTTTTTGGCCGTCGGCGTCGCCGTCACCGTCATGCCCCGTATATGTATATATATATAAATGTAAACACCACGAACAAAAATAATTCAGAAAAATATTTTCCGACGCGCGGAATCGAATGGGCGACCTTTCGCTCCGCAGCGCGCGGTGCTAACCGCTAGGCCACAGAAGCGCTCGTCCTTCAGAATGCTAACGGCGAGCTATTTATATACAGGTCATTCCACGCCAACTGTCCCAACCTTGGCGCTCGACCATCTGCGATTTGCTTGAAAAAAAAATTCGGGAATATCTACCTAAGCGAAAGGTCGTCCCCCAAAATATTTTTTGCGAAAAAAAATTGTCAGTACCGCAAGCCGCATGGGAATTTCTTCGGAAAGCTCGAAACCATGGTTTGTAAAACGCGTTGTCAAAAAACCGTTCTTCTCAAATTAGCTCAGGACAAATTTTTCACTTTAGAACGACGGTAGCCTTTTTTCCTCAAAAAAAATATTTTACGCACTTTTAAGCTTTCGTGGGTTTTTTATGCTGCCTTGAACACGGAAATTGTGGTCCATATTGGGGATTTTTTAATAGAAATATAACATTCAACGAAATGTGATAGTTTGTATTAGCGCATTGCCAGAAAGCTTTACTGTAGACTAAAAATAATTTGAGACCTATATAAAGCGAAATAAAGCGTACAGGTGGCCACAAAGTTGCAAAAAAGTTCATTTTTGCACATGTTTGGTCATAAATGCAACATTGAGGTGGTCCTCGTAAAAATGTGCTGAATAGTGAACTTTCTAGCAACCTTCATTGGCTACTCACCGAGAAAGTTTTATCAAATTACTTTTTGTTTTAAGAGAGAAAAAATATTTTTGAATTTTCGTTCTACCGCTCTTTGTGCTTGCACGTGTTTGTACGTCGTAGCAATGCGTCCTCTCGGTAAGTCCAAGCTGCACGGACGCGGGGAACATCTAGACAACATATTCAACTTTGTCCGTGCTTATTTAAATTATTTACTAGCTAGTATCAGCCTGAGTCAACGAGAAATGCGAACCCTACTAGGCTACATTTAACCGCATGCAGTTTGCCGCTGACGGCCCCCATAGTATGCTTACGCAGCACCGGGAAGTGGTACCGATGTGTGCAACACACCGCTACCTATTCGCTAAGATTTATAAGTAGGAAGAACACCATCAAGAAAAGGATATATCGAAATAAAAAAAAATATGTGGCATCGCGGATAAGTCGCAGTTAAAACCAACATAATCGAATAAAAGTGACCATGTTTCACCAGTGACCATATGTCGATTCATAACTGCAACTTCGCTGCCACGCAAAACATTCTTTTGTTTTTTCTACTTCAATTGATCATTTTCTTGATGGTGTTCTTCCTACTTATAAAAAACACGTTAGTATTTATCTTGGTGCCTTTGGCGCTCTGTGGGTGTTGCTGCTGCTGTTGCTCGGTGTCCTGATGGTTCCGCAGGCTGCCCTGGGTTCGGTCTTAATCCAAGCACTCCGGGGTAAGGGGCGAGAAGAATATGGATCTGGATCGAGACCGAGATCTGGATCCGCTGCGTGATGCGAGCTGAACCATCGAGGGCGGCGCGAGGGTGGCCGGCATTGTGGCTTACGACCGCGTTCACTGTACGTTGCCGGTGCTTTGGTTTGCCGGGGTGGTGGATGTTGGCGCATTGCCTTCAGCCGTTGTCGACACTCCTTAAGGGTCTGTGAGGTGTCCCTCCCCACATGCCTGGCACTGGGTGGTGCAGGGGTAGTCCGTCAGCGGGTTGAGAAGACCACAGTTGCGGCACACAGGAGCTGTCGGGTTAAGGCACACATCTGATCTGTGCCCCTGTTGCAGACAGACCTTGCAGGCATGTCGGGTAGCTTTGTAAGTATGGCACGCCACTTATCCCCCGCAGTAGAGCACGTTTCAGGGGATCATGGTGCCATCGTAGGTGATGACTGCTGTGTCGATGTCTCCTAGCATTCGGGCACTATGCACCTTAACGACCTGCGTGCGTACCCGTGGGCTTGCTAAGAGCTCTTCTGGTGGCGTTCCTGAATCGATGCCGTGGATAACATCACGCAAGGTGCCTTCCGGGGCAGCCACATATGTGTTGAACTCGTAGTTTTTGCCGCCCAGGGTCAGGGTGACCACTCGGCGAAGTACCTGCGCTGTCTCTTCCTTCGGTGTGCTTACGATAATTATGTTGGATCCGGGACGAATTCGGACAATGAAGTCGTTGCCCGTGCAGTGAGGGTGGGGTGTGCAGGCGGCCACTATGGCGCGGCAGATTTGATTCCCAGTTCACGCCCTGTTGAAGCTTTCCCGGTGGCGTAGGGAGCCGCAGCTTTCCCGGTCTGCTATACTGCTTTGCTACCCGCTCGCGTTCGCGTCTGCTTTGCTTCTGCCGTGAGCGACGAGACAACGCCAATTTCCAGTTTGGATCCTGGCCATCACCGGGTCCCTCGGATTCCTGGGGTAGTCGAGTTGCTCCGCGGTCGTCCTCATCGCTCGCCGATGTAAGTTCGTCGAGGTCAGAGCGGTTGGCCGGAAGTGGGGAGTTGAATTGGTCGTCGTCCGGTCGCGAGTCCATTTCGCGGTCCGTGCACGTGCTCGTTGAGTGGTAAGTGGGATAAAATTGTGGGGGTGGGGGCCCCGCCGCGAGGTCTGGCAGCCCGTCACTCACCTAGGCGAGCTAGGTCTGCCGTTAGACTCAGCGGCCCAGCGCAAGCTTCGTCACTTTTACAAGTCGAAAAGGGGCAAAAAGATTTGTCCCACCGACTGGAAAGTGGGGTCCAAGTGGTCCCTCTCTTGAGCACTTGAAAATCCGGCACATTGGCGGAGACGAGAAATTACACCATCTCCCGCTAAAGGGAACCATGTGTAGATGTGAAGCAGCGGGCGCTAACGCTTACACTGGCGGCGGCGTTGACGCTGGCGCTCATCGCAGCGTTGCGCAGGAGAGAAAACTGGGGAGGCGCAAAGCAGGCAGTGATGGAGCAGTGTTTCCTACTGGAACATGCCAATCGCTGCTAATGGGCAATGAGAGACAGAAGACTCCGACTGGACACAGAGACCCGCACTCCGCTTTTAGTTAACGCGCACGCTGCGAATTTTTATTGTTCAACAACGCACAGGAGAAATCTCCCACCGGCACCACCTTGGAGGTCAAGATCCATTGCCATATATACGGGGTGGCCAGTGAACGGTTGTGCAGCGCGAGCAGTCGGTTTTTAAAGACGACAGTCTTTCTTGGGATACTTAAACGCAAAAATTTTGGTCTGTATGTCTGTCTTGTCTGTTTGTCTGTCGGTAATCCGATTCAGCTTCTCGGCCAAAGTTTAACTTCTTTCTGAACGCCCAGCCATCTTGAACTGGTGTTGGCGTTCATATTTGTGAATATATTCGATCAAAAAGCAAATACTACGCATTCCTGAGGCACAACATTAATATGCAAGTGTCAGGACGTGTGTTCTTTATTAGAAAATACATAGGTACGCAATTCTAAAGACCCTAGTGTTTTTTAGGCTGTCTCACGCAAGGCAAAACATAGTAGTACGGCCGGCACAAGACTATCGTCTTTCGACGACATTTGCAGCGAAGCACGCAGATACGCGGCCAATTTTTCAACCAAGAAACTCGCTAGCAGACGCTGCCTGCGTCGGCGTCGCGAGGCGAGAGAGGGGGGGAGGGAGGAGAGGAGAGAGAGGGGGGTGACACGCATGCGCAGTGGGAGTGTGAACGCCGTGGGCAGGGATGCGTAGAGGAGAGAGGGGGGGAGCGTAGGAGAGGAGAGAGAGAGGGGGGGACGCGCATGCGCAGGGGGGAGTTAGACGCCGCGGGCAGGGATGGAGAGAGGGGGGGAGTGTAAGAGGGGAGAGAGGGAGGGGAGGCGCATGCGCAGTGAGGGTGTGGCTGCCGCGGGGAGGGATGCCTAGAGGAGAGAGGGGGGAGAGGAGAGGGATTTACAGACATGAATGTCTGTAAAATTCCTTGACTCATGAAACATATAAGCCTTTCCCTTAAAGACAGCAGGAAATTGACCTTGCGCTCGTGTAGTTGAGTGCTACCACCACTTGCAGATGGAGTCATCTAATATGTGGATTTATTTGCGCCCACTAAATAAAACAACCCTCAGAATCACTCGAGCAAGATATTTTGCTTTCGACAAAACATTTTATCGGCACAATCGAATTTCGTAAAATTGTCTAATACCTAAGATAAGTGCCGCGTACAGCACAAGTTCTTTAAGCAAAGTGTCACCAATAGACACTGAAAAAGAAATGAAAACGAATAAATATGGGGTTAGCTTTATACAAATTTATCTGCACTGAAACATGCACAGACCATGTCGTAACGCATTTTGAGTGTTGTGTGGTCGGAGGAGGAGGAGGAAATAACTTTTATTTAAAAAAAAAAAACGGCAAGATTGGGAAGAATGGCCTCCCTTCCCTAGGTGGCAGCCATGAGTCCTTGTGCTCTGGCGGCACCCTCGGCTTGCCGAAGGACTTGGAGTTGCACTTCAGGGTCCGGGCTTAGCAGTGCGGTCTCCCACTGTTCTCCATTACTGAATTTTCTATTTTGCGCTTTCGATCTGTCGCAAGCCCACAGTATATGGTTTAGGTCCGCCCTTTGCTGACAAAACCTACACCGATCTGAATATAGCTCCGGGTAGTAGTAGTGGTAAGCGACCGGATTCGGGAAAGTGTTCGTCTGTAAGAGGCGCCATGCCGTCGCCTGCTGCTTGCTTAGCGAGGTGTGTGCCGGGGGGAAAGCGAGCCCTTCCTAGTCTGTAGTGTTTTGTAATTTCCTCGTAACTAACCATGCGGTCTCTGTCCGTCCCCAGGCTTCGCGCTGCACCTGTTCGGCTGGCCATTTCTCGAGCCAGGTCGTGCGCGATTTCGTTCCCGGGGAGGGAGGAGTGAGCAGGCGCCCATATAATATGAACAACCCGCTCATCGCGAAAGTTAGCTAGAATCCTTAGCGCTTCTGGCGAGATTCTGCCCTTAGCATAATTTTTAATAGCGGTTTTAGAGTCGCTGATTATGACTTCGGCTTTTGTGGAGGCTAGCGCTAGTGCTATAGCCGCCTCCTCCGCCACCTCTGCCTTTCGTGTACATACAGTGCCACTGACCTTGGAGTCTCTTTGAATATTCGTAGCTACTATCGCCATGTTTTGTCCATTCTCGTATTCCACTGCATCTACATAGACCACGTCCTTAGCGTTGCTAAATTTCTTATGTAGTGTCTTCGCCCTTTCCATCCTTCTCTCTTGGTGATGCTCAGGATGCATATTTCTAGGTAATGGAGGTACTATGATACATAAGCACAGCGTATACCACGATTGACCAGGATACAGAGCTCTCTGGACATGGAGCGAGAAAAAAAACATGGAGGGAGCGTCACGTGACAATTCTGAAGCATATATATATATATATATATATATATATATATATATATATATATATATATATATATATATATATATATATATATATATATATATATATATATATATATATATATAAGGGAGAAATAGGCTCTGGTCACGCGATAGACAAGCGCTACAATTGGTCCGTTCGCTTTGGTTGCATCTGCTGCGGGCGCTGCGGGGGGGCCTAATCCGACCCAAGAGGCACCGCGCACTGAAGGAGGGGCGGCATGGGAGGAGGTTGGCTTGCCGAGGCAGGCGGAATCACATGACTCTTCCTCCTAGTTTGTTACAGCTGAGCTATTGAGGCTCGAGGTTAACTGTACCTCGTAGATAGAAAATGATCATCATCATAAACCGGCACGCGCCGTCTTCGTCCTCTTCCTCATCGCCTTCCTTTTCTTCCTCTCCTGCTTCGCTTCCAGAAGACGTGCGCCAATTTGTCCGGCGAGGGAATAGCTTGATGGGCGAGAGAACGAGCGCAGAGAGAGGGAGAAAGAGGCAGAGAGAGAAATAAAGAAAAAGAAAAGGAAAAAATTTCGTGGCGAAAAAAAATTCGGCTGATCCCACGCCTTGTGGGAATCTGTTTCATGCGAAGCAGTCAGCGAGTAGTTGTCGATGCTGATTTTTTTTTTTTTTTTTTGCTTTCAGTCAAGCGTTACGACGTGGAACGACGTGTTTTTGTGAGTGTAGTTGTTGTGTGGACATCGTGGGACTTACCAAGAACGTCGAATTTACTGTCGTTTGTAGGCTAAAATGGTCAGACGTAACATCAGCACTTGCGTTAGAGCAACGATGTCACTATTACCAAAACGAAGAGCACTTTATGGTGCGATGATGTGAATTTCATACGGAAATTACCTTAGCGTATTCTTACGGGTTCGAGCAACGCTTGAATATAGCTTGCTGAATCATAGGAATACAAATGGGACGTTTATTAGACTGCTATGGAAGCGGAGCCTACGCTTGGAACCACAATTGAAGTTAACCCGACATGACGCCTGTATCATAGGAGTACATGTGTAATACTCATTGCTTTGTTATAAAATTAGACAGCCAGCACTGCAATCCACAGGGGACGTTGCACTGACATTACGCCTGCATAAGGTCTTTTTTCCAAAGCAGTTTCAAGACCTGGCGTGGCTCTGGTAGAATACCTGACTGCCACGCCAGGTCTGGTGCCGTTTTGGTAGGGGCCGGAAGAACCGGTATTGCTAGAACGAAAGCCTCCGATGCCAGGAGGCGTTTTGCTACTTTCCCGCTAGGGGAAGGGCGCATGCGCCGTGGCGTCTTGAAAAAGGCGGATTCCTGCTGCGATCCTGATTTTTATTCTTTGCACTCGTTGGTTGAACGATGCCGCTATCGGCTGTTTTAACGCTCTCGTATTTAAATTGCCAATGTCTTTTCTCGCCGTTCCTGGGCAGATTTAAACTTTCAATCACCTGTGGCGCATACCCCTATACCGCGGCCCGTGGTATACGGGTATGTGCCACACGTGTCTGGATGAGAGGGTTTGTCGACGTACGTGACAGAATTTTCGTGGGAGTCATGTCATGATCAGACAGTCGTATTCGTCAAACCCTCTTACACTCCCATACGAATTTTGGTCTACAGCAACCTAAGGTAAGGAGGCGATCACAAGAGCACCCAGACGTAGGCAGCTAGACGTAGCCAGCCAGCTAGCTAGCTAGATAGATATAGATAGATAGATAGATAGATAGATAGATAGATAGATAGATAGATAGATAGATAGATAGATAGATAGATAGATAGATAGATAGATAGATAGATAGATAGATAGATAGATAGATAGATAGATAGATAGATAGATAGATAGATAGATAGATAGATAGATAGATAGATAGATAGATAGATAGATAGATAGATAGATAGATAGATAGATAGATAGATAGATAGATAGATAGATAGATAGATAGATAGATAGATAGATAGATAGATAGATAGATAGATAGATCCACCACGCAGAGAGAGAGAGATAGAGGAACAAAGACATAGAAAAAATCCCTCCGTCTTGAGAATCGGTATAATACGAAAGTAAAACGTGTCCTTACAGAAGTAGTTGAATGTTTACTGCAGTGCATTGATATAGGAGAGCTTGCACAGTGTCTATTGGTACTTAGCAGCTATAGCACCGTTTACGTGTATGCACCCACGTTGACACTTGGTGCAGTAGCGTAGCCAGAAATTTTTTTCGGGGGGGGGGTTCAACCATACTTTATGTATGTTCGTGCGTGCGTTTGTACGTGTGCGTGCATATATACGCAAGCAAAACTGAAAAATTTCGGGGGGGGGGGGGGGATTTGAACCCCCCCCAACCCCCCCCCCATTGGCTACGCCACTGACTTGGTGGTACTACATCTTTCTCCCGGCGACTAACGTCCATGATCAATGATTATACAAGCCCTCGTGGTAGCTCTAGTAGCTAACGGTGAGAGCGCAATCAGAAAAAGCCGGCAGATCCCACGCACTGTGGGAATCGATGTGATGCGAAGCAGCCAGGAAGGAGCAAATCATGCTTTACATAATTTCCATGTCATGTTTTACATGTTAGGACCTGTCATTTATGTTCGTCATACAGTCACGTCGCGCAATACCGAATTTTGGTGTATATCAAGCTAGCGGACTGGCCGCAAGCGCACCATGAGCCTGGCACGTAAATGGCGTTGTAGATGACATGCATGCCAAGATTTTCATGTTACCACCTGCCACTTATGTTCGTTATACAGTCATGTCACTCAATCCCAAATTTGGTGTATATCAAGCCAACGAAACGGCCGCGAGCGCGCCGTGAGCGTGGCATGTAAATCATGTTGTTCGTGACATGCACATCATTATTTGCATATTGCCCCCCTGTCATTTATGTTGGTCATGAAGAAATGTCTCATCGTACCGATTTTTGGATATATCAAGTTAAGAAAACGGCCTCAGGAACACTTCGGGCATGGCATGTAAATCATACTTTTCAGGAAAAGTTAGTCATGATTTTCATGATATAACCAGCCAATTATGTTCGTCATACAGTCATGTTATGCCATACCAAATTTGGTATAAATCCAATTAACGATACGGCCAGGAGAGCACAAAGTCGTAGGCGGTTAGATAGATAGATAGCTAGATAGCTAGATAGCTAGATAGCTTAGCCATTTTCGCTAAGAAATGCTTCAAATTTAAAAATCGACGCTCTTCTGGCTGAGCGTCGCTTATTGAACGAAGAACTTGGGCTAAGGTCGCCATGTCGGGGCATGTTAAAGAGTTATTGAAGACCACGGCTGTACTAGAGGGAAACGCATCGCGTGTCGTGTATCGCCTGTAGACCGCACGCGATTTTTCTCAGGGTGAGCATAAGCGGTGAACGCGGTCTTATAGCCAGGCGAGGAAGGCGCGCGTCGCAGAGCTATTTTTGGTATGGATGTACGCTATGAGCTAGGCTAGACTGCACTAGAAGCGAGGCCGACGCTTGGGCTAAGGTCGCCACCTCGCGGAGTGTTAAGGCGTTCACAAAATTGCACTTTCCTTTTGTAAACGTGCCGAATCGGACGGATGCGTGGCAACGACGTGTTGCCGGAGCTAATCGCGGTAGCCATGGTCATGATTCATTAATTCACCGCCGACCAGGGCCATTTAATTAATTAATTAATTAATTAATTAATTGAGTGAGTGAGGGAAGATAATGTGTTGTAATCTTATGACGTGATGATTGCTCGTTAACATTGGCTTCTTGGTTTTACGTGGTTGTGAAGAAGTGACCGGTCGAGGCAATTTTAATCACTAATCCATCTCTCGGTCCCCATTAAGCTGTCGTCCGGCCACACTATTTCCTATGGCGAATAAAGACAATTACAAATTGAAGCACGTACACGCACAAAAGTCCTGATGTTTCGAGCGAACATAAATCTATACGCAACGTTGGGCGCAGGCACTTGAAGAAGGTCGACGTGTTTCACGAGGGCACGACGGAGAAGTTCCTGTTCGTGGTGGACAAGTGGCTCCGGTTCCAGGAGCAAGACCACGCCGACATCCTGCCTTTCGTTGAGGGCCACGGAAAAAAGATGTCCATCATGTTCCAACTCACCTTCCCCAGGTATGAACGAAATTATCTAGCACATGCCTTTTATAGAATGCCGATTGACCCTATATACTCGGTGCTTTACGACGCAAAGACCAGTTATGGCCTAAGAGCGAGTAGAAAACGTTCGACATTCTTCCTGGTGAGTGTAACGGCCGATTTGCTAACATAAGAGATTGCTGCCCCTGTTTCCGACTTAATTTGGAGCAGTTAATACATCGGCTAATTGACACGTACAGCTACTTGTTTAGCTTTATGCTTCAATAGCTTCACCAATGCCATCACAGCCTTAAAATGCGGTCTTAGGATAATAATAATAATAATAATAATAATAATAATAATAATAATAATAATAATAATAATAATAATAATGATAATAATAATAATAATAATAATAATAATAAATATTTGGGGCATTGCGTGCCAAAAACACGATATGATAATGAAGGCGCGCCGTGGCGGTTCTTTAACGTGCGCCTAAATGTAAGCACAGGGGCCTCCGACGTTTAGAGTAGGACAGTATTCCGGGGTAATCGAGACCATTAATTTGCTCCGTTCACCCTGCATGCGGAGGGGATGTAATCGTTGACGCATTCATGTCTTGACTTCGAGCTCCACGTTGGTAGCTAAGTTACGGTTACTTGCATGCCTCCCTCCGTCGAGACATTTTGTATATATTGTTCCACATCCTTCTATGACACGGCACTGGCAGAATCAATCGTGAGTAAATTAGAAAACAGGCGAAACGCAATGTGGTCCTTTGTCCTTGTAATTTTTTGCTCTACACTCGTAGCTTGCCTAGACATGATGACTAACATCGAAATCTCAATAGACATACGACTTTCAGGCCCACGCACAGGCAGCGTCACTATTTGTGTCGTCATCGTGACATCAGAGTGACGTCACATAGGATGACGTCCCACGATAACGTCATCGCACGACATAATCGCTTGCTCAAACATGGGCCAATGTTGAAGGTGGTGCTGCTAAACGACTTTAGGTGCAGAAAGGAGTGATGCGTCCGATCTTAGAGTCAATGCGAAAACCTGCTTACGTACAGAAGGCTTTCGCGGCAGGGGGGTATGGATCAATACAATCCACTTACAAGAAGAAGATTGTTTTCGTGTTCGAGGCGTCTCGGACAAATGCATGAGGAACCGCGGGGCTTTTTTTTTTTCTTCTTCTTTTTGAGCGCAGGGTGTTTCGGCTGTGCCACCTGCTGGTGAGCGTGTTTGCGTGGCCCAGCGGCAGTCGCTACACGCGCCTCCAGCGGCTGGTCACCATTCTGTTCCTGGGCGTGCTCACCATGTTCATGGCCATGGTTCTGAGGGGCTTCCATCCGACGCAAGGCGAAGAGGAGCCCGGATTCGCGAAGGAGGCCGAGCGCGGCTGCATCATCGCGGCGGTCGTCTTCCTGGCCGGGGTCATCCTGCAGATTCTGTTCACGTGAGCGTTCGTCATTAAGCGCTTCTCGGCAGGACTGCATGATTATGAAGGTCGAAAGACTTGGATGGCTCATCAAACGGTAAAAATTCAACCGCCGGCGGTGACCGTCCCGCGGCGTCGGGCACGAGTGATGCAAAAGAATCGCCACTGATGACGTCACCATATGACGTCGTCATTACGTCACAGATCACGCAAGTTTGTGACGTCATCATGGCATCAAAAATTCTGGCGTGACGTCGTGTGACGTAACGCCCCACGATTAATGTCCCTAGAATAACTAAAGTAGCGCCATACGTGTCAATGTGCAGGCTCCTCCTCTCCCCTATGCTTGGCAGTGCAAGCGCCATCTTGTCCGTCCTCTGCGCATACCCTCTCCCGTGCGCCGGGAGAGGGTATGCCTGTGAGAGGGTATGCCTTTCGCCGTGCTTTCGGCAGTTTCCTGGCGGACACCATAGAGGCGCTGCTGCAGCTTGTGGGAGAGGAGGCAGAGGCGAAGGGGCGCGGTTGGCGCTACTTTAGTTTATCTAGGGACTTTACCCACGATGCCGTTGTAGCGCCCTCCTTTGGGCGGCGAACAAAACTGGAGAGCGCGCGACCTCAAGAGAAGAAAATGAAGAAGGCGCTGGGCAGTGGCACTTGAAGCCATGGCTCGTGTTCCCTGCTCCCTTATGCAACGAATGAGAGGAAAAAGATGGCTTTCGCCTTCGAGTAGTCTTAGGTGAATGCACAAGGGATGCTGTGAGTTCTTTCCTTTACGACCAGGGGGGACCAGATGAAAATGCGGGCCAACATATCGACAGGTCTCTCAAGGCAATTACTAATAACATTGCATTCATTTGGGAAAGGAGGGAGGGGGGATACTTGTTCGAGTTAGGGACCCCTTCGTGCATTCGGGAGAAGCATGCATGAAGGCGTTGCCACTATGGGGAATATAACTTTGTCGTTAAAGCATTAAGAAACAACATCCAAGAGCCAGTCGTCGTTAGCACCTGTGTCGTTCTCATATAAAGTTGCAGCCGTGAACGGGATATGCTCGACTTCAAGCTATCTGAAATTTTCATCTTTGAGGAACAGACCGGAGATGTGCAAGTACAGCTATTATCTCTATCGCCGCAGGTTCTCAAAGCAGTTGCCGCCGGAGAAGGTGCGGCTTGCCTCTCGTGACAGTCACGCCGAGGCGACCAAGACTGCTAAAGTGACGACCACCGAAAGGTTCACCTACTACACACGCAACCCGGAGATCAAGATAACCTACCAAATGCCCGAGTACCGCGACGAGAGCACCGCCGCCGTCTCCAAGGACGCCAGGTGAGTGGACAAGCTGACTCTCGGCGCCCTATTGTCGAACCTCGATTTAACGAAACCCTATCTTAAAGGAGCCCTGCAACACTTTTCCAAGCAAGTCGCCGAATGGCCTAATTAAAAAAGCCTATTGCCTCACGAATCGACTGCCGGGAAAATTTTAGAATCCGTCAAGTAACGAGCGGAGTTACGGGTATTAGTCGCACGTTTTAAGCCCTTTCTCGCTCCTTTCGTACTGTAGCGAACGCGCTGAAAGATGACAAGGGGGGCAAGAAGATGCGTCTCTTCATCAGCGGGCGTCATGACTTTGAGTACTTTTTATTTTCTTTCGAACGCGTGGCTTAGTGTGATCACGAATGCGTTATATAGTGTGATCGCGAATGCGCGCGCGGGCACGTGGCGGCACTCCGCGGCGGCCACGGTAACTATGCAGCTTACGAAGGCTCAAATCAGACAATGACCGTAGACTAGGGTTCATGGCGCTGTCATTTGGGTTCACGGCATCATTTGTCGAGAGAAGAGGGAACAAGTTTCCAGTTGACTTCGAGAATCAATTGCAAATTCCAGGCCATGTGCTGCGCTATAAATAATGTACTGGCCCTTGTCCTGCGCTGTGCGTGTTCTTCTCTGTCCCGTACATAATGCGCGTTCTTCATTACAAGCTTCACCCCCCCCCCCCGCCCCTTTTTCGATTGGTCGAGTGCGAAAGAAAGCAATAGTCGCAGTGGACACAAATATGAAAATAAAGCGATTACATGTTTTTACATAAAGCGATTACTGTCTTTGGTCCACGGCATAGGTCGGTCAAAAGTTGTGGAGCTCACTCAGAATCACTCAGGAGATATATTTTGCGCTTAGGGCTCACTCGGACTCAGACTCACCAAAATTTTCCTCAGATGGACTCACTCGGACTCACTCTCGCGAAAATTTTCTTCAACCGGACTCACTCAGACTCACGGCTCAATCTGAGTTTGAGTGAGCCCGAGTGATTTGACTCATGAGTCCGTTAGCCTAGAATTGGCTTGTTCGACCATGGGGTCAATGCTGTTTAAAACCAATATTTCACGTAATCGGTGTTCTTCTTGGCGCCTTTTGATATAGTACATTGGAATACAAGTTATGAGTGGTTGCAAACGAGTAAGGACATTTTTCTTGAAAGAGATGACAATATACGATATATTTATTCAAGAATTTCCCTGGAAGAGTTGGCGGGGGGAGTTCAAGGCACCCCCCATACGTAATTCACACCTCTGATCAAAAAATATTGAAATGGTGTATGAGCTATACTGCTTTAGAATACGTGTGAGTAGACGTGGGTATGAACATGAGTCCAGGTAAGGCTGATAGTAATTCAGAAGATGAATATATAGGACGATAGGTCGGCAAAAAAAAAATGACTCACTCAGACTCACTCAAGGAATATATCTTGCGCTTTGGACTGACTGAAACTCAATCACCAAAATTTTCTTCGGCCGGACTCACTCGGACTCAACTCACCAAAATATTAGTCACCCGGACTCACTCACACTCAGACTCACGGCTCGATCTGAGTCCATGGGCGTCGGCAGGGGGGTGCAAATGGGGCACTTGCCCCCCCTCAAGCCACTTAAGCACTTCCCCACACCCAAGCTATGCCAGTGCTCTCCCCCTCTCCCAGTCGCAATGCAACAATGGTTTGCACCCCCCCAAGAGAAAATTCTGCCGACGACCATGTCTGAGTCTGAGTGAGTCGACTCGTGAGTGAGTTCGCCGAACTATGGTCCACGGCTTTCCGGTGGCGAAGTTGTGATGTAGACCGTTCTTATAAAACGCAACATCAGGGTTCCTCGGCCGCCATTTTCACCAGAAACCTGCACGGCCATTGCCCTGCATCCTAAGCAATAACTGGAAAGGTCCGACTCAGTAAAGGCATGGGACAGACTTGGCGCCACCCTAAAGACTTAGCCACACGGTGTGGTTAGGGCTTTAGGTGATTAAGGGGGCAGGTGCCCCCCTCTCCCCAAAACATGTTAGGGGGGCGCCAAGGCTGCCCTATGTCTTTACCGAGTCGGACCTTTCCAGTTATTCCTTAGGATGCAGGGCTATGGGCATCGCAGGGGAAGCTAGGGGGGGGGGGAGGGATTATGCCCCCCCTGCCACCCCCCCCTTTTTGCACACCTATGATAGCGACAACGAACTGAACGATTGGGGCTAACGTCTCAGTCACGACACCGTATGGTCGCAGGTCATTGTCGCTGGCCGATGAACGCGTCGAGGAGGGCGTCCTACCGACGCCCTTTCTGTACATCGGGCTGCTAGTGGCCCTGGTGCTGTCCGTCGTGCTGTCGGGCTTCATGGTGCCCATCGGCCTCAAGTACACGTACAACGCGAACGTCTCCTGGTTCAAGTCGCTCATCATCGCCATTCTGCTCAACAACATCGTCATCGACGTCATCAAGTCAGTCGGCGTGGCCGGTTACGTGGCCAGTAGGAAGAAGAAGTAGCTCCACGTCATCGCTTCGTTCACCACTGCTCATCGATATCTTGTCTCTTAAGTGCTTTACTTTGTCTCATGTGTGTACCTCGTGCTAATAAATGTAAAACACTACTCCCTTTTGTGATGCGTACTGTTGTTCGCAAAGCGAGCAAACACTGAGTTATTAAACAATTCAAAGTTGTTGAGGTTATTCGAAACCGTATTCCTCATCCTTCTTTCAGGGTGCTCTTGTAAACCCTATTTGCGTAAATGGTTTGACTACGCAGAAACTCCGAAGAGCCGGTATGTAATTGTGACGTCACGAACTCCACCGCACTTTCAGGTCGTCGTGAATCAGTGAAAGTTCTTTAAGCTTGCTAATTTCGTCATTGTTTTGTAATACAGTCTGCTCTATTGAATTCTGTGCATCATTAAAGGTAGTGCAAATAACGCGGACACAGGAAAGGAGCACACGTATACGTTCTTTGTCCGTGCTTTTTACGCGTACCAACTCGCCCAGCGAGACACCCTTCTGAATTCTGTACGGTGGATACCAATAAAAACGATCTTTGTTTTGAAACAGGGTCCTTTGATATATTCAAGGATTTGGCTTGAACTGAAGGAAATTCACTCACGGTATGTGGCGGTGTACCATATCTAACTAGCAGTTCTTTTATGAGCTGTGACTACTCGCGTATGCACGTACAATTACGTAAAGCGCCATTCCGTTTGTGTTCGAATATCAAGTGCACAATTGGCATTGGGCTCTTACCAGACTGTTTCCGTAAAATTTTTCGAGAGGCCTATGCATGCGATCATGCGTAAACCCAACGGCACCATTTGCTGACAAGCGTCAGGGCCGGAGCCAAATAAAGCCTTAGATGCCTCATAAAACGCGAAAATTGACTGTCGTCGTCGGCGTCCCGCGGCGTCGGCATCAACACGACTGACGCAAAAATTCATCACGTTATACCGTCACCATGTGACGTCATGACGTCCCAGATCGCAAACGTTTGTGACGTGTCATGACGTCACAACGTGACTATCACGATGACGTCATCACATGATATCGCCGCTTGGTCGAAGGTGAGCCGAACAGGGAGTCAATGCAAAACCAGGTGAGCTGCAGAAAGCTTGCAAGCAATGCATCCAATCCTGGAGGCAGAAGAAACGGCCTTCGCCTTCGAGTCGTCTCAGGCGAATGCACAAGAAAACTACAGGACAAGCGCATACTAACAACTGATCTCTGATTCAAAAAAGAAACAAACGAATACGTATAGGAAGCAAAACCACGTGTTCACCGCGAACGAAACCAAAAACGTCAGATGTGCGCATCCGCTTACCTCCGCTTTGTTCAACGCAACAGACGGCTTAGCCACACAGTTATCACTAGAGACCGGATTATAGGCAAATGCCTATTTTTTTCCTTGCGTTCCTATCGCGCCACTTTGATATATGAGCATGAATTAGGGGTAAAGGAGGGCTTTTATAGTGTTTTTATAGTGCCTATAAATGCCTATTTTTGGGGTTTGTGCCTAAATGTCTATAAGTGCCCATAAATGCCCTATTTTCAAAATTGGTGCCTATATGAACGCTAGTTAGCCTCAAATTTTGCTTTCGAGAACAGTTTGAGACCGCAATTCATGTTACCGGGCAAAATTGACGTTTCGGAACTTTATGGGGTGCAAAGACCTACTTCCCTAGTTCAACAAACATCCGGGAAGCAACCTGTAGCAGCAGTGAAATGGGACGCGCCGGCCACCTTACCCCACCGCACTGACATGGCGCGAGCGGTTGGAGCAGGGGAGAGGAAAAGACGCTATTTCTGCAACCCTAAATGGGAGCACGTCCCAGCGTGTACAGTGGAATGGAGAGAGGAAAATAAAGGCGGGAAGAGGAGAGGGGAAGAAGAGGAGAGTGGCGTCTATGGCCGAGGACGTGGCGGGCGGCTTTTACCGCCGGTTTTCCAGTCCAGTGTTCCCATGGAATTGAAGCACCTCCTTGAAGACTTGGGCGTGGTGGGGGGGCAGAAAACAGGAGGTGCCTGCGCGCAGCAGCAGGAATATGGAGAGCGAATGCGAAACCATAGAGTGCCGTCAGGGGAAAGTAGAAAGTAGGTAAAAAAAAAATCAGATGTGCACATGGCTTTTGTTTCGTTTGTAATTTACTCTTAAAAGGCGCTTCACCAGGTCACATGAGAAATTTTAGTCAGATACCGGAAGTGTTCGCCTGCCCAATGAAGAGCTTTGTACCGCAAGAACTTTTTAATTGGTTCATTACGAGCCGCGAAAGCATGATGCCGGTGGGTGAGCTTGAAACCTTTGCCACTCGCAAGCCAAATTCCTTCCCTGCGCTCTTCGGTATCAGAGAAACTCGGAGCCGGAAGATCACACGACGTTGACGCATCAACACGCCATGAGCACGCAAGATTACACTATGTGCACATGACATGCCTAAGCCAGGTCGTGCGCACAAGCGATGTTGTATCGTTTCGGCGTTCGCTCTACAGTGTACTGCCTGCTTCTGTGGGATGGATCCGTCTATGCGTTTGGAGAGGCTCGCATGCATCCTGTATCCTTACCACGACACAGCGCGCCGCAAAGCTCGAACTGCTGTAAGGGACGATGCACCAAAAACATGCTAAGCGTTGTCAGGGCTGGCGCCGGCACGACGCGGGAACTGCGAGAACACGAACACAAAAGAAATATAGGCAGCTAAGTCTCGCATCACTCTCGATTCGAAGAAAAAACTAAATAAAAACGCGCGCACACTCCGTTTGTATGTTTGAATATTTCTATTAACTTTCATTCTTTTATTCAAGCAACAGATTGCACAAATTACACATGTAGCCTCGAATAATTCTCGCAGTTTCATGTACTACTGTGACATACACAGGACCATTCCTTGTTGAACTTCACCGCCCCCACATTGGTGCGCGCGCCCGTGAGATAAAGGGCACGAGGCATTCAGTCTGACATTTCACCTCCTTCCGGGGAGCGTAGCGTTGCAAATCTTGGCAAACGTGATCGTTAGCGCAGTGCATGCATTACACTTCTAGCTCGAAACGCTCAAACCTGGTAAGGAGCCTTTTATGGTGTTCACACAAAGAGGGGAAATTGACCCTGCGCTATTAGACCCGGCCAATACGAGGCAAACAGACCCTTCTGGCCTTTTAGCGGTCTGGCTATTGAATCCTGTGCTGCCCTTCCCAGCCATGCCGAAAAGAAGCAGACCCAGGAGCGTGTTTATTCGATGGTGGGGACTTAACTTACCATTCTGGACAATAAAAGGAGAGACCGTGTTTTGGAAACCGTGCCCGAAAAGGCACCATTGCATGGCTAGGTTAAATCATTAACGCCTTTGTACGATCATAAAATATAACATTTGTTTGCTTTCCTGTCGTAGACCAGGTCGCGCACGTCCTTATTCGAAAATTTGAGTTTTTGTAAAAATTTATTGTGCCTATATTTACGATTTTGGGGGCCTAAAACAGTGTTTTTCCTGCCTATTTTTGGCGCCTAAAACGCGATTTTTTGTGCCTAAAAATCCGGCCTCTAGTTATCACCATGCTTTCAAAATTAACAAAGGCCTCGCCGAGCTCGCGTGACGTCTGGTCCATATGACGTGCGAGCACTTTGGCATCACAGATTCGCTTTTTTCCAATAAAAGTTCAGGGGCGCTATGCAAGATGGCCCGAGCTTGGCGAAACTCGGGATCTTTCCGAGCTCTGGCGACACCCCCTTTTGAACGAGCCAACAGTACGAAAAGGTCAGATCCACCCATCAGCGCGCGCTGCGTTCTATTGGTTACGATGGAACGCGGCGTCACGTCAAGGACGGTCGACAAAATTGGGCGGTGTTTTCAAACCAGAGGCATCTTCTTTCATTTGTTTGTCGTTCCACTGAGTGCACCCATGCAATAAAAGTGCCAGAAAGGTTTACTGATGATATTTTTTAAAGGCAGGGGCTGTTTAAATTCGTTTTGAAGCTTTTAATGTCTGTACTAAGTATCCTTTAGAATAATTAGCACGGTGGCCTCTGAGATTAGTTCCGGCCGAGCACCTTACAATATCGCGACCGTAGCTAAACCCGAGGCCACGTGTACAATCATCATGGTCGGCCTGCACATTCTTGCGCGTTGCTCGACTGGCGCGCGCCCTCTTCATCCCTTCATGGTGTGCTCGCTGCCCGATGACGTGCGCCCGGCTGATTAGCTAAGTGGCTGGGCGGTACACCTAGCTAAATAAGTCAAGAGATGCTATGACCAAGCTAATTAAGCCAAGGCATGCTAAGACCGAGGTAATGAAGCCATACCTTACTAAGACCATGCTAATGAAGCCATGTAAAGCTATGACCGTGCTAATACCAGGCTAATTAACACGACGTTAATTATAAGCGCGCTAAGTAAAGCCATTTCAATTAGACTTTAATAATATGATGCTAATCAAGATCATGCAAATTAGGTTTATGTTCATTAGCTGCATACTAATCAAGACCATGCTAATTGCACCCGAGGTAATTATTGTAGTTTTAATTAAAACCTTACCAATCAAGACAACACGTACTGTTCTATATTATGTTAATTAAGTCCTGCCTAATTAGTATAATCAAAATTAAGACCGAGCTGATGCGTTCTTTACTTCGAAGCGTATACCGAGCAGACTGAGTAGACGACCGACTTAAAACGCTGGAAGAAGCTAGGTGATCACAAGCTCCTCTATGGCTCCAGCCTTGCGCAAGTAGTAAAGACTGACCAAATTATTTTATATGCAAAGAGGCTGCTGCTTAGCGTCCACCGCATGAAACCTTTGACAGTAACACGGGCACCATGACAGTCACGAGTTGAACTGGGGCCTTCTCAGAATCAACGAGTTTGTACCCGAGTTCACGCGTCACTCAGTTTGATTGACAGACGCCCGCGGCGAAGATCGGGTCCACCCACCGCGTTTGCGCTTGCCAAGGAGCAGTGCTCACGCCGCCACGCCAGCGAGCGGCATGATTCATCTATCAGCTTTATGCGCAGAATGTGCACACACGCGCGAAGAAATAAAAGTTATATCATCACGTGGCTGCGATGTCTCGCATTCAATTTCATCGCGCTCACGACGTACCACTCACAGCCGCGTTGCCGCCAATGATGCGAGCGCCCCTGGTGACAACCTGTCCGGTATATTTATCCGCAATATTTGATAGAAGCGAAACGAGCTGCACGAGAGTGCAGCGTGTGCACCCTTGTTGCCTTCGAGAGTGGGGAAATTTCCATGCTGCCGGGTGGAACGAAAGAACATGCCCGAAAGTGGAAGAACGCCCACGAACACGCCTGTAGGAGGCGCAATGCTGAGTTGGCAAAAAGATAGCGCGACAATCACGCTGACGTCGCTGCACTGTTGAAATGTGGACTGAGTGGCGGCGCTGACGTGTTCGCACGCGGTGTTTCTTTGATTACCGCCGCAGATGCCCCACATGCGTTTTTGACGCCACGCTCGTTCATGTAGCCGTTTTTGTCAATGCTGTCACGCGCTCCGCTCTGTCTTTGTGCCATGACCGCCGCAGTGCGAGCTTCGGAGCAAACTCGTGTGCCCGAGAAGCTCGGGCCATCCTGCATAGCACCCCAGTTGTTAGTATGCGGTTTTCCTGTAGTTTTCTTCGCCTTGTCCCAAGGTTTTTCGCGCTATTTTTTTCGTCATCGTTCCAGAGATGGGACGCTCACACTCTTCTCACTCATTTATCTGATCACGAATGTGTGTGAGCGTTCCGTCTCTGGAACTACTTGATTGAGAAATCCGATGCTTGAAGTCACATGCATGACTTTCCAATTATCGATTATGTATTCGGGAGTGTATGTGTCCAAGGGCATCACGTTCCTGTCATGCAACGCAGCGACAAGGTGACCTTGATAATGAGTGGGTCTGCTGTGCCTACGTATTTTCACTGAATTTTGAAGATATGTAAAAATATCCAACGCTGTTTCTAATCCGCCAACGGGCTGATTTCTTCCACCTCCCGAAAAAGCTTGCGGATTTTCCATACCATCTCTACAACATGTGATTGGAAACGAGTGGGAAATCAAAAGGAAAACTACGTAATACAAGGCCTGGTGACCTTACGAGTGTAGTCACTCGAGTGTAGTCACTACGCAGTGTAGTCACTACGAGTGTAGTCACTACCTTGGCACATTTGACTGCAACGAACCACTTTTCCGTGTAATCCTCGAATGACCTCAGTGTCGGAGTTTATTGGCTCACGAATCGGCTGCCACAAAAGGTTTTCGAATCCGTCAAGAACAAGCGGATTTACAGGGGTTTGTTGCGCACTTTAGGCTCTTCTCTCTTCTATCGTCACGACGAGCGCGCTGGAAGCTTCACAGGGAGGGATGGCACAGGGGCAAGGAAGTTACGTCAGCGCGCGTCATGACCGAGAGCGTGCGCGATGGTGCGCGATGAAACGCGATCGCTCTATCCCGTCGTGATTCCTGTGCGCGAGTGTGGCTCATTGTGTAATGTTAGCAGACTATGAAGCGCAGCGTCCGGCATGGGGCAGCACCCCGAGTCAAAGAGCAGGCGCTGGCAGCTCCGGAGAGGGAGAACAAGCCACCGTTTGAAAAGAGGGCACCTGAGGAAATGGCAACTTCGCACTTCACTTGTAAACTCTCCTTGCCGTGCGCGACTGCAAGAATTTGCTGAGATGTTCATAGCAGTGTCTGTTATGCGCAAGATGTGTTTTCTCACCAAGCCCGAGGTGTGGTTCACGACCTCTTTAAATGAATTGCGCTGTGCAACGTGTCGCGGTTAAAGTTTACTCTGCCTATCCGGTTTGCTAACCTTTATTGCCGGGGTGAACAATATTTTTTCGTAAGGGGGGGGGGGGGGGGGGGGTGCAACTATACTTTATGTATGTACGTGCATGCGTTTGTATGTGTGCGTGTATACAGACACAAGCAAAACTGGAATATTCCCGGCCTCGGCGGTCACATTTCGATGGAGGCGAAATGCCAGAGGCCTGTGTACTGTGCGTTGTCAGTCCTCGTACACTGCAAGTGGTCGAAATTTCCAGAACCCTCCATTACGGCGTCTCTCATAATCATATCCTAGTTTTGGGACGTAAATCCCCAGCCATTATTATTTAAAACTAGAAAGTTGGGGAAGGGGAGGGGGGGGGGGGGGGAGTGTGTAACCCTCCCTGTATGCCCAAGCACTTTATTCATTTTCATTTCAAATACAAAGCATTTCTTTGCGTACTGCAGACACTTTGAGCGTTTCTATCCACGTATCTATCTATCTATCTATCTATCTATCTATCTATCTATCTATCTATCTATCTATCTATCTATCTATCCATCCATCCATCTATCTATCTATCTATCTATCTATCTATCTATCTATCTATCTATCTATCTATCTATCTATCTATCTATCTATCTATCTATCTATCTATCTATCTATCCATCCATCCATCCATCCATCCATCCATCTATCTATCTATCTATCTATCTATCTATCTATCTATCTATCTATCTATCTATCTATCTATCTATCTATCTATCTATCTATCTATCTATCTATCTATCTAAGCGCCTACGTCTGGGTGCTCTCATGATCATCTCCTTAACTTGGGGTAGACCAAAATTAGTATGGGAGGGTAAGAGGGTTTGACGATTATGACTGTCTGGTCATGACATGAATAATGTGAAAATCCCGTCGCGTACGACGTCAACCCTTTCCTCAAGACACGTGCGGCACATACCCGTATACCACTGGCCGTGGTATGCAGGTATGCGCCACAGGTGCTTGGCAGTTTATATCTACCAGGAATGGCGAGAACAGACGTTGGTAATTGAAATGCGAGAGCGTTAAGAGAAACCAACATCGGCAGCGTTGACCAGACGAATGAAAAGAATAAATGTTATGGTCCCAGCAGGAATCGAACCCAAGCATTCTGCGTGGCAATCAAGTATTCTACCACAGAGCCACATTAGGCTTTTTTTTCTTTATTGTAGAGCCACGCCAGGCCTCGGAACTGCTTTGGAAAAAGACCCTATGCAGGCGTAATATTGTTGAGACGTCAATTGTGGTTGCAGTGCTGGCTATCTAATATTCAAAACATTACATATGTACTCCTATGATGAAGGAGTCATGTCGGGTTAACGTCAATCGTATACTTCAGCGCCATCCACTGTATAGTTGGTCTACGTAGCACTATCCAGGGCTACCATCCTCGCAAGCACAAGCGCTACATTTCAGCTTACCGCTTATGATGTTGGTAAAACTCATGTTGCTCTTGGCATCGTTACGCAACTGTGCACAACTGGTTGCATAAAACATATGTGACTTTTCAACATACATATCTGGGCGAATAACATTTGTACGTATCTTTAGCGTCATTTCGTAATCTTTTGCTCAACGAAGAAATTACACCACAGTCACCTTCCTTCCGGATTCTTCGCGTGACATCGATTCCCGTGGTACGTGGGATCTGCCGAACTTTTTTTCGGACCTTAACTAAACCGTAGCAAAATGGACCGCATTGAACCCCCAAACCGTCTTTTTTTTTTGTTTATTTGTTTTTGTTTTTTTTTTGCGCTCACTTTATGGTCGATGAAAACAAAGAGCACGTCAACTCTGGTGTTCGTGCAAAGTTTAATGCCCAAATACGGACTAATAGCGGCATTGCACTGATATCTTTCCTCTGTCTCCTAAGAAAGTACCTGATACTCATAGTTTAAACTTGCACCAAAGCAAGATCCATGTCACGAATTTTGTATGGACAGGGTTTTACAGGGTGTGTTTTAATGGCGGGTACTCATAAATTGTCGGTGCAATGCTTTGAAGAAGAAACAGCTTCAGCGTATCCGCAGTTTCGTGCATTTCTGCTTTGCTTGTTTTAGATCACGGTACTGTATACCCTGCGTGTGATTACAATCTAAGAACGAACGCCGGCCGAAAAGACCTTGCCGTTACACCAAGGGCGAAACATGTGCGCGTGCGGACTTGAACCGAGAGGACGGCCGGCGGAAAGGGGATAAAAAGTCAATATCGCCGATCAAGGAAAATGGCTCTGTGTACTCGAGGGCATGATACACCTGCGCTCAGGCAGGTTTCATGCGGATACAGACGCACGCGCCCTCACGTTTAGCTTGCGCAGCTTGTGCGGAGTCCAGAGTTAACACAGCTTCCGTTAAACACACTATGTGCATCAGAACGCAAAAATAAAGGGCTTGGGGGGCAGCATGGAAGCAAGAAAAGGTCGGCAGTTGCTTGTTTCCAAAACGTGCGGCGCAGCTACACTGTTTGTGCTGATATACTGCAGTGGTCAACCTAAATTACACTTACAAAGAAGCCAAAGAAGTTAGAAGATTTCGGGCAGACATGGGCGATCTTCTTTCGCACCAGTAGCAAGCGGAAAAGCGGTGACGAGTTCGAACAGCCTGCGGGTGTTTCAAATTTGCCGCCATAGCGGCCTGACTTGTCGTCCACGGCCTTGAATCGCGGGGAAGTCTAGCAACTCTGAGCGCAACTTTGTTGTTTTTTTGTTTCTATGAAAATCTAAGATGGCGACCGATACAGGCGATATGAGTGTGCGAGGCATGTAAGGCAAGGCAGAGACAGTCGTCTCGTTGCGGAGACTCTGTTTGGATTGACTTTTCAGCGCCGTCGCCCTCGCTGCCAACTGCGGGACTGACCGCCATCGCAGTTTCCAACATGATGGACGACCACAGCATTAATTTAAGCGATGACGAGGAGGATTTCGAGCACCCGACCAGTCCCCACGAACTGCAAGGAACTTTGTGCAAATGGACTAACTACATTCACGGCTGGCAGGACAGATTCATCGTGCTCAAGGATGGCACCCTGTCTTACTACAAGTCCGAGAATGACACTGCTTTTGGGTGTCGTGGTGCGATCAGCATTTACAAGGCTACGGTCAAGGTGGGTTGCAGCAAGTTTAGGCCTAATTGCCCCCCGATTTGCTTCCGTTCTGTCGCCGATGGGGTGCAGATAGGGTCTTGGGTTGTTTTTATTTCGTGGTCTGAGATGCTGCGGCACGGAAGTTCAACGCCGCTGCGGATGTGATTATCGGATCCTGTTCCGTTCAGTTCGGCTACGCCCTTGCGTGCGTCGGCCGCTTGCTTTCGAAGCAAGCAGACTGTTTCAGGCGTTTATACCTAATCTAATTTTAACGCCTTCGAGACGCCTCCGTGTTTCGGTTTTCGCGTATTCGTAGCGTGTTTTCGGTGGTATCGTGCAATATCGGGATGAGTCACTGCGTCGTGGGAGCGCTGGCGGGAGGCGTTGACGTGTTTACATTACAACATCGGGCTCAGATAATGCAAATAAGCACGAACCTCGCTGCGTGCGTTGTCTGGTGGACACAAGTTTTTGCTTTGCTCGCACTTTGCGCGTTCTCTAGAAAAGTCGCGTCGCGGCGGAGTAGCTTTTCCGAGTTGCGCGACAAGTGTCATTTTGCTCGGCAACGCCCCCCCTGCCATCGCTGCTGCGCCTCATGACGAACTGCGGAGGAAACCCGACTAGTGTTTGTCGTGAATCTTCTGTTTTCCTTTCTTTACCGGGATCGGCGCCCTGCTTAGAGGAAACAGGTACTCGGACTAGAAGCCGCGACGCATAAAAAAAGTACAGACGACGTCATCGCCTTCTGAATCTTTCCAGCAGCTGCAGGAAAAAACGAAAATAAAGCAACGCGGCGGTAGCGAGATGTATAACCCCTGAGGGCCTCCTCTCCGCGTCTCCGACATCTGACTGCAGTGCCAAACCAAAAACATTCAGTGTATGCTGACCGCGACAGACATTTTTCTTTCTTTCTTCCTTTTCTGAGCCGAGGTAATCGCGCAACAAGCCTCGTTCAAGGCCGTCCTTGCTCAGGCTTGTTTGTTGATTTAATGCGTGCACCGAGTGCCGCCCGCTCTAGTAAGAGTGACCCTATCAAAACTATGATGCGTCAATTTCATCTGTACGTTCAAGCAGAATACTTGTTTTCGGGTGACAAGAAAACGATGTTACGTGTGTAACATTATTCTGTATTTTTCCTCCTCAGTTAAGCTGTCATCAGAAGAACACTCACCATTTGCATATATATCAACACGATGATTGTTGACTTTCATGCTTCCATGTGCTATTTGTAAACTTCTATCTTTATCGCATTTGAAAGACGTTGCCTGTTAAATCTGTGTGCTAGAGAAAACATTTAACCCCTTGTGTGCAACTTTATCGCAAGCAGCCAGTCTGCTAGCTGGCTTTGTGTGTTGTTTTGTTTTGGATCACAGAACTGGAGATCTGAGCTTTTAAGTGTGCTAGTGCAGTACGCAGTGCACTGCACGTTGTATATCCATGTCTCTCTGGAAGCACCACTGTGGTGTAAGAGGCTCTGCAAAAATGTTCATAAGGTTTATGAGAAGCCCAGATCTGAACTGTTAAGTGCTCCAGCACAGTTTGAAATGAGCTAGCTACAGTAGAAATGTTGACACACACTATTGTTTAGTCATGTGCCATTGCCTGACACACTTGTCACACGGGCAAATATAGCATCGCACTGTTGAGCTGTAGGTCAGTTTGTATCCAAAGTGTCTACATTTTTATGAAGACAAAATGCAGAGCACGCTAGCTTACTTAGATACAGGCAAGTGTGCAAGATCAATATAAAAACCTTACGGCAGCATGCTTCAAATTCAGGTCGTGGTTTTTGCATGCAAAACCTCAAAATTCCATTTTTCTAGTGCATTTTTTTAGCATGTAGTTCACTTCAGCTGGGCAAGTTGATGGAGCATTTGCAAGCCTATAATGCACTTACCAGATATGTATAAGAATTATATATATGTATATTGGCATATGTGTTTGACTACAATATTTTCTAAAAATAAACCAATTGGATATATGCGCTACTTGATGTTGGGCTCTCTCTCTTTTCCACATCAGCTGAGCTCACTGACGAACTTGCACTACCGCTTATGCTAGAAAGAAAAAAAAAAAACATTGCTGCTATTGCATTTCAGGCATGCAGCTTGAAAATATTACCTATTATGTTGCTGCTGCACTTTGGAGGACAGTAAAAACTCCTATCGAAACATTGAAATGACAAGTTCATTTTTTTCCCCTATTAGAGCTTGCTGAGCGATGAATTGGGCTAGTTGGTCTCGTCATCTGCAGCGCAACAAAGAAACCATAGAGCTTGCTAAAGCAGACCTTTTTAAATTGTGGTATGCTACCTGAACTATGCATCCATGTGGGCAGGCTTACTTTGAAGATTCTAAGGCAGACTATATTGATCTGCAGTAACTACATGCAGTCTGTCGCGCCAGGAGCCTTGATTTACAAGTTACAAGATTGACAGGTATCGCAGCCGGAAGAAAGAACAAAAGAGCATTGCTGTGACGTAGAATGTTGACGTGTTGTGACATTTACGCAAGCATCTGTTGCTAGGCAGTTAATCTTGAGAAGAAGCATATGTGATAGAGCGAGGAGGGAGATTTGGTCTCTTCAAAAGCATCAGTTTTGTGGTCACTATTGACATCACTGAGTGCATGTCTGAATCAAATGGCTAGTGGTTGCAAGCATTGCTTGCAACACTGTTTGGGAACCCTTGTCATCAAGCTCAAGTGGTGGCACATGATCTTTTACCAAAGCTCAGCTTTAAGAGGCCCGACACGTTCTTCGTGTGTCGAATATTTTCATTCGGTGCCTCTTGCATGGTGCTTTGGCACAGCTTCATTTGCAGTGCTGAGCTGCAGCGCATGGCAAAATAATGAAAACATGCAGATTTGTGTTGGCCCAGCACTGCTAAACGATTTGTTGCAGTGCTTTAGGAATGCAAGCAATGCTTTGGATTGTGTCACACGCAGCCAGGAAAGCTTTGTGATAATCACTTTTCAATCTTGAAGGGGTTCAAACAGTTGTAGCACTTGCCATGTAGCTCTGGAAAGCCCATCTTACGTAAAACATTTGATGCGAAAGTGATGTTCAAAGCACTCGTAATGTGTGCTGCATCTTTGCCATCACCTCTACCACTACACTGCCTTGCGCTGCTTTATAAGTCAGCATATGCGGGAGTTTTTGTAAACAAGTGCATGCACATTGGAAAAAGGAGTTGTTATAAATGCTAATACTTTTCAAAGTTGTCATCACTTGCAATGATGCCACCGTATCACTTCTCTCGGTTTCTGATGCCAAATTAAAGTAATTCATAAAGGACGTCTGCTAAATAAAAATGTTTAATGGTTTGGCATTGCAGAGCATGCAGAATGTGCAGGCTTGTGTGCGTAAATTGTACTGCTTTGCATTTAGGTATCCTATGATTCCTCGTTGCTGAGTAAGGTGTGAATAAATCTTGCTTTGCATGCACAGGCCATAGGTTAATTGTGAATGTTACGAGATACCAATTTAAACGAGTTCCACTTAGTAAAGTCTCGTGCACTTATTTTATGCAGCCACACGAGTTTGACGAGTGCCGTTTCGACGTCAGCGTTAACGACTGTGTGTGGTACCTGCGAGCAGATGGACCGGAGGAGAGAAATCGATGGGTCGAGGCCCTGGATGCCTACAAGGTGAGTTAATATTCATATCGCTGTGTTTTTGGCTTTGTGATTGACCTTGCAGTTGTTAACAATTTCAAAAATATTGTTTTGGTGATAGCGTTTTGCTTCTACCTATTTGACTTTGGCTGGGCTTTTCTGCATGAACACGTCAACAAAATTCGATGGTCAGTCTTTTACCTCGTGTAATATCTCGTAAGTTTGGACAAACTTTCATGGAAAAGTTTTTAAATTATTACAGTGTTTTTACAGCACTACAACTAATATCCATGGCTTCATGACTTCGTTTCTGTGGGCTTACGAAGACTGTAGTAAAAAGATTTTGTATTGTGCCATATATACAGCATCATGGGAACATGAAGAAAACGTAAATTGGGCCTAATCAGAATGTGTCACTCTGTTTCACTTATTCCTGCCTCGAATGATGTGACCATGATTCTCGCTTGTTCGTTTGGTAGTGACTGTGTGGTGGAAGTTGCTACGTTCGGGAGGACCACACTGACAAGTCAGCATGAAACGAATGGACAGATATCATGTTTGCTTCATGTTTTTATGTCAGTCCCCAGGTTGGGCCACCTAATCAGCACAACTGACACCCATACATGACATTAATGCCATACTAATTGTCACCATCAAAGAACTTCTAAAGTCATTTTAATCACTTCAGAATTAACAGCAATGTTAAGATCCATTTATAGATTGTAGTGCAAAGTCACGCTGTGGATATATTAAACTTAAAAATTCCTTCCAATGCTCCTAAATTTTTCTTGATATTTACGAATTTGTGCTTATTCTATGATTTTATTGATGTTTCATCAAGTTTTATCAAAGTGATGTCACGGCAGCAAAGATAGCTTGAAGGTGCCCTTGCAACACTTTTCGAACCTCGTGAAATAACGCTGCCGGATTGGTAGCCAAGGCTCCTGTGAACATGTGAGCCAAATATTAGAATGCTGCACGCATTCACAAATCTGCTGTTACGTTTTAAAGACTGCTAGAAGACGCTCACTCTTCTCTCGGCAGATTATCTGATAAACTGGCCCGGCTTCATTATAGGTGAACTGACTCAGCCATTGGCTTATTTGAGCATTTGTGGGCTGCATAGTTACCACGACCGCTATGGGGTACCCCTCCCCCCCCCCCATACCTGCGCTATTGCTCTGTAGTGCTAGAATTACACACTATAGAATTACTCAAGCGCACTCATGATCATGCCGAAAGTGAGCCGATTCGTCAAAGGAAAAAAAAGAAAACTGCTCAGGGTCATTGCCGCACTGATGTAGCTTCTTGCCCGTTTGCAATTCCCCCTGTGTAGCTTTTTCTGTGCTTTCTTGGGGACTAAAGGAGAGAGCACTTAAAGAAGTGTGTGACAAATCCATGTAACTCCACTTAAGTATGATTTAGAAAAATTTTTGGAGCAGTAGGTTTGGCAGGCAGTAAACTTCGATTGTGAAGTAATTCAGTAATTGCCTTGAAAAGCAATAAACTTGGATTGTGAAGTCATTCAATGATTACTTGGAAAAGTGTTGCAGAGGGCACCTTTAAAGGCATGAAAAAGGGATGGCAACACAAGATTACAAAGAATGCATACAAGAAAGAAATCGTGTTTACTCTCTTCTCGTGTATCTGCAAGACACCATATATGTGTGCAAGAGGTGTGGAGAGTTTCGTGTGCCATTGGGGGGAGTCTATATAGATTTTTGAGAATGTAAATAACACCAAGAAACGAGACAAGAAAGAAATAAACACTGAATGCTGACTTTCAGCTACGGTGGTAACTGCTTCAACAATTTTAATAATACAAATTGATGAAACAAACCGAATGGGCAGCAGACGTGTCACCGAAAAAGCCACTGCAATATACACACGATGCGTTACTTATTAATCTGTCATTCCAAGGGTGCTGCTGCTTCTTCTGTTGTATGTAAATGTGAACCACCGCTTATTTGGATACAGTCGCCGACCGTTTATTCGGACTCGGCGGGAACCACCGAAAAGTCCGAGTAATCGAGAGTCCGAATAAAAGGAATGCACCAGAAAAAAAGCAGCTTTATTGGCCCAGTGGCCCGAAAAGCTTATCAATGCACGTCTGCACGTCTGCACACAAGCACAATCACAGAAGACCAAGTCGGGCTGTATTTCGGCCAGTGTTTGGCCATAACCGCAGGTTGTAGCGCTGCCACGGCCTGCGCTTCATCGGAGTCACTGTTCACCAACGGGACCCGACAGACGATCTCATCATCGCCCAACTCGGCGAAAGCTCCCAAATAACATCGTATTGAGGTCGGCCGCCTTCGAATTGGCGAATAATTGTGGCCTTTTTCGCCATCCCCAATGTCTTGTGGTTGCCGCGTTTCTTCATTAGTACCGACCGCGCGGATGGAATGGGTGGTGTCGTAGCTGTCGCAGCCATTTCAGTAGATTAGGCCTAGCCACAGACCAACTGACAAGCAAACTTTCAAATGCAAAAAGGGAACGACATCAGGCTAGTTCGTGCTGCAGAGCTCGTGATTCCGTCCTTTGGTCCGTTTCGTACGTGCAGCCATTTCGAACATCACACCAAGCAGACTCCGAGCGTGGCTTGGCTTGCTGTTTGTCTGTGCTAGCTATTCAATGGATACTCGGCTGGCTGAAGTCGAAAACGCCCATTACGAGTCGCCAAAACACATAGCCTTCGAGATTGGCAATTGTAATTTCTGCACAGTGCAACCTTTCAGTGCTGGCAACCTAGCGAAGATATTGTAAACACGTGTTAAACATCGCGGACAGCTGGTCCTGGAGTTCGATGCCGCTCTCGATCAGCCAGCTGGAGTCTGAAATATCGAACGGCGTGCCGTGGGGCGTCCGAATTTTTGGTCGTGAGTTTACATTACTTCAATGGGACAAGTGGCGGTGCCACGAGGGTGTCTGAATAAACGGTCGGCGACTGTATAACCTTTGTATGTACAGTAAAAGCTCGTTAATTCGGATTTCTAGGGACCGGAAAAAATGTCCGAATTAACCGAATGTCCGAATTATCGAATGGTCGAAATAAACACAATAAATGCAAGATTTTTTTTCAACATACCTTTACTTTACAAAGTAATCGCCTGTTTTCGAGAAGAAATTCGCGGACACAATTTTTCTGAGCCATTCAAGGTGCTCAGTAGCTCGCATGCTGTCTGCAGTGCCAAAACAAAATTCAAGGACGACGAGGGCCTCCGCGGCTTCCTTCACAGTAAGAGGGGGCCTGTCTGGCTACAACATATGTACCGAGAGTACCTCTTTTAACACTGAACCTCTTCATCACTTCTCGTCGGCAGAGCCCATTTTTCAGGGCACGCAAAATTTCTATTTTGGTGGTGAAGTCCTGGGCCTCGTACTTGGACCGCTTCGCCGGCGTTGCCATCGGCGGAGAGTGTGGTCACACGAGAACTCAGCACTAAAGCACCAGCAACGATCAAGCTAAAGGAGCCGTACTGAATCATTCCTCGATAAAACGGCGTTCAACGATGCAGCACACCAACGGGCACAAAGCAACTAAATGCCACCGCTAACCCCACACGCGAAGAAAAGGCGTTCAACCAGTCTCAAGTCAAGCCAAGTCGATAATTGATGTCCATGGCGATGCTGCGTTTGAGCTTCGCTTTGTTCCGAATTGTTCCTTTTTCGTTTTCGAGTCCCGCCAGCGGCCCGAAAGTCGCCGAATTATCCGATTTGCGGTCAAATCTGTCCGAAATAACGAGCGCCCAGTCTCAGAGTGACGCTTATATTTACAGGGACCAGATGACGTGTCCGAATTAACCGATTTTCCGAATTAACGAGAGTCGAATTAACGAGCTTTTACTGTATTGACCATGAAGGGGGGCAGCCATTTGCATTTTTTAATGTGCTCTCCCCCCCCCCCCCCTCTTGTTTTGTGCAACTGCGAAACTTTTTCACAAATTTTATAGTTTACATGCTGGCACATGTGTAAAACCTACGTCGTACTTTACATGCATCTTCCTGCTTGTGCTTCGCTTGTCTGTGGCAGGGCATCGATAAGGTGTACAGGATGTGGTAATTCGGCAGTCGGATATCCTTGACAGTGACCTTTATTTAGACTGCTAGACATGTGAATGGCGTTCTCATAGCCTTGTACGCATATCCAGGTTGACTCTGCATATGGAAGTGAGAACAGCCTACGACGCCACGGCTCGGCACTCTCCCTGGGCTCAACGAGCGTGTCTTCTTTGAAGAAAGGCCGGGGTCTTAGAGAGAAGCTGCTCGAGATGGAAACATTCCGAGACATTCTGTGTCGTCAAGTTGACACCCTTCAAGCATACTTCGATGCCTGCGCTGGTAAAAACCTTACTTTCTTTCCTTTTCCTTAAAGTTTGTTCAAACATTCGCTGCCACATTGTGCTCAGACCTTGTGCAAAAATCAGTCCCACTCTCTAAAACATGAAGGGTTTGACATGTAAAATCTCGATAGTAGTTAATGTGACTGCATTCTAAAAACAGTTGCTGCACCCATCGGGGTGCTACAACTGCTCTTGAATACAGCCACAATAATCATCTCTCTTACGTGCATTTCCTTGGTTTAATGCCTCAGACCTGGTATTTCCAGAAACCATATATGTATGCCATGCTCGCCTTGTTACTAATGCTTCACCACAATGCACGGTCTGTATGTTGTGATGAAGCAAGCACAGGACATCATTTTGTGTGAATAGCCTCATTGATGGCTGCTTTCCAACTGTTGGCCTTGGCCTCCTTGTTTACATTGGAGCAGCATTTCCTTTTTGTACACTAACAAGAATATGCACTAATGAGTTACACGCTTGCTGTTGTACTGCTCCTAGTTATTCCCAATGCCAGTTTTGTTGCTCCAAACCTGCTCCAAAACAATTTTGTTTCAGCTCAAAACTGGCTCTGAAACACTGTTCCTTCAGCCTGAGAATTACTTTTTTCCCTGCTCTAAAAATTGCTCCGAATTCTATACTGGCTCTAGACCAGTGGTCATTCACTTTCATTCGTGGTGACTACGAGTATTTTGTTAGATTTATGAAATGCTGTGTATAACTCTAGACGAAATGCCTCGGGATATGCACACTGTTGAGCTGGTATAATTACATAATGCCATTTTGGGCCGTTGACTAACATTAAGTGCGGGGACACAGCTTGTTAGATATAAAACTGTGTTTTAGTATTGCTCCGCCATTGCTTTCCGATGGAATGTACATTTTGGAGGTGAGAGGAGCAAGTGCTTCCAGAAATCTGAAGTGTGCTCAAATTTTTTGGGTGCAGCCGAAGAACAGAATGGCCACGATGGCAGCCCCACGATGAAGGATGGACTGGGCGAAGACACAGCGTCAAAAACTCTGGAGATCTTGGCATCTCGATTTAAAGGTAAGCTTCTGTGGCATTCCTGTGGAGCAAAATGTCCTTTAGCATGTCTTAAGGCGCAAGTAAAGAAAGAGCCACTAAGCATCTTGCACCATTTTTTAGCACTCGGGCTAATGCACTGTTAATGGAGGTTGCCATGCAGACGCCGCTGCACTTGCGTGGTGTTTAGCTGCTTGCATTCCATGCATGGTGATTCCATACATGGTGAGTTGCTAGTCCGGTGATCTGTTGGTTACGGCAGCATTCTACAGGAAGTGCTGCTTATGGCTCATTTCTTTTCTGTCTTATTCTTTTCGGAGTACCGTATTTACTCTATTGTAACACAGGGGGTGAGTTTTCATTGCATCCGGGAAGAAAAAATAGTTATTTCAGTCAGGGTGTCGGAACGAAATTTTTTGTTAGTTTTAGTTTCGTTCCACCGTGAAAAGTTCCGTTCTGTTTCTGTTCCTGAACAAAAAAACAATGTTCCCTAACGGTTCGTCACGTTATTTATGTGTATGCAAAAATTTGAAGTTAAAGTAACGATAAAAGTATTGGATTTGTCGTAGATTTACTCACGCTCCTCTTTAAGAAAGTGGGACAGGGGTAGAACACGTTCTTGCCACGTTCATATGAGGAGCACAACTAACTGTACCACGAATTCCTACAAATCAGTGCAAACCAGTGCCCTTCTTAATTATAGCAGACTTTCTCAAAAGTGAATTACGAATACAGTCGCCGGCCGTTTATTCGGACTCGGCGGGAACCGCCGAAAAGTCCGAATCATCGAGAGTCCGAATAAAAGGATGCACCAAAAATAAAGCACCTTTATTGGCCCAGTGGCCGGAAAAGCTTGTCAATGCACGTCTGCACACAAGCACAATCACAGAAGACCGAGTCGGGCTGTATTTCAGCCAGTGTTTGGCCATAACCGCAGGTTGTAGCGCTGCCACGGCCTGCGCTTCATCGGAGTCGCTGTTAACCTACGCTGATTCAGGGACCCGACAGACGATCTCATCATCGCCCAACTTGGCGAAAGCTCCCAAATAACATGGTATTGAGGTCGGCCGCCTTTGAATTGGCAAATAATTGTGGCCTCTTTCGCCATCCCTAATGCCTTGTGGTTGCCGCGTTTCTACGTTAGTACCGACCGCACGGATGGAATGGGTGGCGTCGTAGCTGTCGTAGCCATTTCAGTAGATTAGGCCTAGCCACAAAACAACTGACAAGCAAACTTTCAAACGCCAAAAGGGAACGACATCAGGCTAGTTCGTGCTGCAGAGCTCGTGATTACGTCCTTCCTTGGTCCGTTCCGTACGCGCGGCCATTTTGAACGTCACACCAAAGCAGACTCCGAGCGTAGCTTGGCTTGGCTTGCTGTTTGGCTGTGAATGGATCGGCTGTCTGAAGTCGAAAACGCCCATTACGAGTTAGGGTTTACGAGTAGCCAAAACACATAGCCTTCGAGATCGGCATTTGTAATTTCTGCGCTTTTACACTGGCATGATGTCCAGCCATACACAGTGCAGCCTTTCAGTGCTGGCAACCTAGCAAAGATATTGTAAACACGTGTGTAAACATCGTGGACAGCTGGTCATGGAGTTCGACGCCGCTCTCGATCAGCCAGCCGGAGTCCGAAATATCGAACGGCGCGCCGTGGGGGCGTCCGAATTTTCGGTTGTGAATTTACATTACTTCAATGGGACGAGTGACAGTGCCGCAAGGGTGTCCGAATAAACGGGCATGTCCGAATAAACGGGCATGTCCGAATTATCGGCGTCCGAATAAACGTTCGGCGACTGTATTTCGAGCAGGCTCAATGCTTTGCATCAAGGAAGTGAGTGTGATCTCAGAAGCAGCCCGTCATCGAGCATATACCTCTCATACGCGATACCGCTGTTCATATAAAACAAACTTGCGTGCCGAGAATACCCTCTCCACGCTGGAATGTCTCGCAGGTGCACAAAAGTCCACTTGAGTTATTGTATTGTAAACAGTGGTTGTCACTGTTTTCGTTTCTCGCACAATTTCAACTCATCTTCACTTTAGGATTGTTGCCTGAGGTACGCGTTAGTTCGGTACTCTGAGATGTGCATTATTGCTCACGTTGCATGACCTCGCTTGTTCCGAATTGCCAAGTTTCCGAGTGAACCGAAGAACGATAAAAAAATTTTGGTTTCACTCTGGAACGAAATAATAGATGACGTTTTGGTTACGTTTTCGTACCGGTCAAAAATATCGTTTTTTTCGTTTTTCGTTTTCGGTTGTCATTCCGTTCCGATACACTGATTTCAGTATTCATTCGTAACACGAGGGACAGACTTGCAGCAAAAATCTGGAAAAAACTTTCATTACATTCGAGTAAATACGGCACGAAAATAATGCTACATGTAAAAAACATCAGCTGTTAGCTTCATAGAATGTTTGCCTCAGCCGGGGCCAGAAATCGGGGTCAGCAGCATAAAAGAGAAGCTTCCTATCATGAAGGTTAATCTGCAGCTGCAGCGTTATCTAATGTTGACATTGATTGCAGCAGCATTGCCTTGGAAACATCTGGCAAAGCATGTTGCTCAGCGCTAGAGATATCAGAGACTCGTTGTTTTGTCTGAGTCATGCTACGCTCGTGGCAGTAGTACATGTACCTGTGTCATTTGTGGTACATTAACCCCGTTTTATCGAGGTATAATACTACTCAATAGGTTGCACAGAATTTTGAAACTCTAAATGGTTTTCATACCCTGAAGGGAGTCTGTGAAACATTTAGAAAAGCCTGCGTGGCATGATGAGTTTGTCTCTGTCTGAAGATGTACAGTTTCTTGTACAGTCGCCGACCGTTTATTCGGACGCCGATAATTCGACATGCCCGTTTATTCAGACACCCTCGCGGCCCCGCCACTCGTCCCATTGAAGTAATGTAAACTCACGACCGAAAATTCGGACGCCCCGCGGCGCGTCCGTTCGATATTTCGGACTCCGGCTGGCTGATCGAGAGCGGCGTCGAACTCCATGACCAGCTGTCCGCGATGTTTACACACGTGTTTACAATATCTTCGCTAGGTTGCCAGCACTGAAAGGTTGCACTGTGTATGGCTGGACATCATGCCAGTGTAAAAGTGCAGAAATTACAAATGCCGATCTCGAAGGCTATGTGTTTTGGCGACTCGTAATGGGCGTTTTCGACTTCAGCCAGCCGAGTATCCATTGAATAGCTACCACTGCCAAACAGCAAGCGAAGCCAAGCCACGCTCGGAGTCTGCTTGGACGTTCAAAATGGCCGCGCGTTCGAAACGGACCAAGGAAGGACGGAATTACGAACTAGCCTGATGTCGTTCCCTTTTGGCATTTGAAAGTTTGCTTGTCAGTTGTTTTGTGGCTAGGGCTAATCTACTGAAATGGCTACGGCGCCACCCATTCTATCCGCGCGGTCAGTGCTAACGAAGAAACGCGGCAACCACAAGACATTGAGGATGGCGAAAAAGGCCACAATTATTCGCCAATTCGAAGGCGGCGGACCTCAATACGATGTTATTTGGGAGCTTTCGCCGAGTTGGGCGATGATGAGATCGTCTGTCGGGTCCCCGAATCAGCGTAGGTGAACAGCGACTCCGATGACGCGCAGGCCGTGGCAGCGCTACAACCTGCGGTTATGGCCAAACACTGGCTGAAATACAGCCCGACTCGGTCTTCTGTGATTGTGCTTGTGTGCAGACGTGCATTGACAAGCTTTTCCGGCCGCTGGGCTAATAAAGGTGCTTTTTTTTTGTGGTGCATCCTTTTATTCGGACTCGATTATTCGGACTTTTCGGCGGTTCCCGCCGAGTCCGAATAAACGGTCGGCGACTGTATTCCTATGATACATCAGGCAAAAAAATGTGAAGCTCCCTCAGACTGGCTCAAGAAATAGATTTTGTGCTTTGGGATCACTCGGACTCAAACTCGCCAAAACATTACTCACTTGGACTCAGACTCACGGCCCAATCTTAGTCTACATTCTGAGTGAGTCGAATCACGGGCGAGTTTGTCGACTTCCAATTTCTTTACATGGAAAATTTCAAGCTTAAGTGTTGGTGCCCAGGCACTGTGCCTGCACGAAATTCTGCAGTAATTAGGTTGGAGGAACTTCCACCTCATATATATGAAAACATTTATGAAAAAAAAAAATATGATTCAGTGGTAAGAGGTGGTACTAATGGAGAGTTCGTTCTCTGGGAAATTGTCAAAATGTAGACTTTCTTTTAATAAATAGCAGCACTTGTTGCTTCAAAGCAGCTGGCATTGTGTTTTCACAGTGGCAGCACTAACCCTTCCTTCTGTTCATGTGATCATCATACATAAGCTCTGTTTACTGCTAAACTGACAGTTTTTCTATAAGTGCTGGAAACTCGCATTTTCATAAAATTATCTAGCGTGCATTGTTTTGCCAGAAGCTTTTGATTATAATTAAAGCTTACATTCAGTGCTCTCTCGTATTGCATGTTAGTATGCCTGCCGCTATCCCTTACTCACGGCGCCAATATACTTTTTTTTTCTTTTTTAGATTGTTCTGACTTTATCAGGCTTAACTTTGTTTCATACACCAGGTGCAACGCTGTGGAGGCTGTGCAAAAGTTTGGTCAGCAAGATTTATAGCTCTCCATATCTCATGGTCAGTTTTTGTCATTGCGCGCAAATGAAACACTAAAAAAAAGAAAGCAAGAAGACGCTAAGTGATCTAGCCGTATGATAACAGCTGTATTACAGGGTTTGCTTATTTCCAAGACGCAAGACATCTTTATTTCATACTCAGCCTAAGAATGAAAAGAAAAATTTATTCTGGGTCGTAAAAACATTGAACTAACGTATAAACCGGACTATAGGTCAAGTGAGAATATAGGTCGACCCCCACAAGTTTAAGTGACAAAAAAAAAGGAAAGAAAAAAAGAAAACAACTCGAAATTGCTGAAATGCATTTATTTTCGAACGGCACCACGCACCCATCGTGTGAGTACCCCTCAACCACTATCGGAGCTGCTCTAATTTGTCAGAAGCATCAGCACTGTCTTCCAAAGACGAGCGTTTGTCAATGGCCGCCTCCCACAGGGCGTCTTCCGTGCCATCGAGCGAGTTGCTGATACATACTAGACTTTTTGAAAGCATTTTGCACCATGGCATCTGGCAAAGAACACCAGGCCAAAAGCACCCAGCCACGGCAGCGAGCACGCACGAACTTCCCTAACAAAGTCTGCGAGCGCATCTTCAAGCTGCGGATTAACTGCACTCCGTCCATGAAACGACGTCTTTCGTGGGTTGCATTTGTCCAGCTTTCCTTTCTGTACTCTCCAATAGTGCATGCTTTTTTCAGGAACGCCGAAGCGGCGCTGAGTGGCCATGTTGCCGTTCGCTTCAGCAAAATCGGCAGCATTAAGCTTAAACGCAGCTGAAAAGTGCCTTCTCGTGCCACTAGTGCTCATCTTGAATGAACGTACCAAAAAAATCTTAACGCGACGTCAATCAGAGCGGGAAAGTCAGACAGATCCAGAGCAAAGCTTGGAACACAAAGGAAACAGCGAGACGAAAAAAATCTGCCTGCTATGGGATTTCGGATGAGGATATCACAGTGTGTGGCTTTTGACATACGCGCCTGCCAAATGTTTCCAGACGACTCACTATCAGCTACACACCGCTTTATAATACAAGGGGCGACTTTAGCTTATTGTTTTAATGAAAATATCTTGACTTATATTCCGGTTTATACGGTATTTCTCAGTGCGAACATGTCTACTGCAAGAAGTTTTGCTAGCCTCCCAGAGTGTTGTACCTGATATGCGAGATGGAGGCTAGTCCTGCACTTGCATTCTATGGTGCCTATATTCTGGTGGCTGTACGCCGTCTTTTGAGCTGAAAAGCACCATTTTTCTTATTATGCTCTTTCATGTGCTGTAGTTTAGCCGTCCATAAAACTTTCATGGTGAGGCCTTTGTCCCGGCACATTGATGCGAGAGTTTATTAGTCAAATACCACCTCATGCGAAGGTCACGAGCCATGTGATGCCTTCTGGCAAATAGTGTTCCACACACACCGCCTTGGCTACAAGTGGCGCGCGCTGGCTAGCACTCCCAGGGATTAAATGCGCGTCAATAGCCAACAAACTTGACGTGGGAGTGCCCTTTCGTCATAGCCTAATTGGTAGAGCATCGGACGCATAATTCAAAGGTTGTGGGTTTGGATCCCAAAGAAGGAACGGGCTCTTTTTTGTCCACTTTAATTCTTTTCCATTTAAGTCATAAATATTGCACTCCAGTTAAACACCGCAAATAATGTCCCCTATGCTTTCCTTGGATTAATATTCTGTTGGTTTCATTGCTTAAGTTATTCGAGTATATCTTACAGGTCAGCTTTCGTTTTTCCTCTATCATTAAATATTATACTGCGTATTATGGGACTTGAGATGGTTCATAACTCATTGGGAACTATTCAGTATTTGTGCCTCTCTATGAAATTTGGACAGATAAAGGTCACCACTGCAGGTCAGTCTAGCCTTGTTCCCTTATTTTCTTCGCAAGGGTATTGCCCGTATCTTATCATGCTGTGAATCGAAGTCCGAACACTAGTGCTTTGTTGGCACGGCCTTGTCAATGCTCTTTCTTGATAGCTTGTGTTTTGCACGAAAATAACTTCATGATATGTTATCTTCTGGTCCGTGCAGAACAGAGCATTTAATTTTTCTTCCTCAGTCCATATATGCAAGCCTTAGCAAATATTTGTGTGACATTCTGGCCTTGTCACTTTTGTAGCAATTTGTAGCGTGCTTAAGTTTTGATATGCTGTAGCAAGTAAAAAAATTTGAAAAGAAGCTGGTGTAGCGCACTAGCTTGTTAGACCAAGTGTCTTACAACCCATTACAATTTGCCATGTTGTGAAGATGACATGCAGGGAAACTTTCAGGTTGGAAATGGGAAATCACGTGGTAATGAGGTGTATATTTAGATGAAAAATAAAACAGTGCTTAAGACGGGACGAGATAAAGACATAGACACAGCGCTGAATTATATATTTGAATGTGGACCATGTCTGTAAGAAACTGTTTTGAATAAAGGCAGAAATAATACTTTAGGATTTAACTTTTTTTTTGTCTTGTCATAACAAAAATCACGGACAAACTTGCAATGTAAACTCTGGCCTTATCATACTGTCGCATGCATTCATGGCAACGATTTTCGCCTGGGCCACTTGGGGACACAGTTTGAAGCTATCACGATTTTCTTCAGACTTTGGAACTATATTTTTGTATATTTTGGTTTTCTATGTGCTAGTGCCATACAGTAATGCTGAATACAGTAAGGAACAGATGTTAAAAAGCTTGAGAAGTGCTGTTCATCTTGTCAATTTGTCTTGTAACTTACTTTAAAACTAAAGTTATAATGATCCATTCTAGTTGTGATGTTCTGACTAAAAAAATTCATCAGTGCACAAAGTTCATAAGGGAGGATATTCTTATTCGTTATCAGACAAGCGTGTTTTCACTTTTGTTGCCAGAACTTTGGTCAGCAGTGTTAGCAAAGACTAAAGCAGTTCCTGCAAGTTAAAACTGAATTTTGACAGTATTTTAACGTTTTTTCTGCTGGGTAGGTAGATAAACCTGCGATACATCTCGCTAATCTGCCTAAAAATTTATATAAAACAAAGGTCAATCAAAGGTCCAGCAGTTGTTTCATTATTGCCCAAGAGTTAGCTAAAGCTGGTTTGTGATTGGAAGCCTTGCTAAATTTTATGCCTTGGCTGCGGCAAAATCGCTCCCAACGTCACCCTTCAGTGAAGTGACACTGTGCGGTGATGTCTGCATCCAGAGAGCGGTGACCGGTGTCGCGAGCGACGGTCACCTGCAGCCCCGGGAATGCTTCCGCCGGTCGACTTCCGTGGTGAAGCCATCACGTTCAAGGCCACCACTGCGGGCATCCTAGCCACTCTGTCACACTGCATCGACCTGATGGCGCAGCGGGAGGAAGCCTGGAAACGAAAACTTGAACGGGTGAGTATTTTTCTATCCACTAATGTGCCGTGGTACAGTGTGTTCCCAGCTCTAGAAGTATAGGTACAAAGGAACCTCCTTATTGAAATACTCTAGGTAGGTATCTGTAGACTACCACAACTAAATTTCAGCCTGTGTGGTGAAGCCGCTGGGAAGTTTAATTTTTTTAGATTTCCATGCTTCAAAAGCTTTTGGGGTTGGTTTTGTGTGTCTCATGTAACCAGTGGGCTATAGCTTGAATGAAATGCATGAAATGGCACGATGAAGTGTAGGTGGGAGGGAACTGGGCAGCGCTCATCTCACTACTTTCTTGCTTGAAATTGTGATGCGTGATCACAGCATAATCAGCAGGGTGTATACAGGTCCTTGAAACGCTTGGAAACACTTTCAATTGAAAAGCACATTTTCGAGGGCCCTTGGAAGTCCTAGAATCGTTTTCTTTCCTTTCAAAATCCTCGAATTTCTTGACAAATACTGCCTTAATATAGATTGTGTGAATTGCTTTCAATGGTATATAGGCATTCGTCTGGCAAACTCCCCATTTTATGCACAACACACTGGTGTGGGTGCACATATCCTGCATTGTATGGCCTGTGCAGAACTTGAAACCTCACTGTGAGCGTAAGCCAGAGACATGTATTTGATTTCTTCACACCTTGCCTATTTATTGTTTTGTTTTCATTTCCCTACCTGTCTCTCTGCCTTCTCCTACTTTCGTTCTCTGTACATATTCCGCCTCTAGCACTTCTTTTTTTCTCCTCTATCTCTGTCTCTCTGTCATGCGAGCGGTGTGCGAAGTAAAGCTGCTGAAGGCTAATTCAATGTCCTGGCAATGTAATGAGCAGCTCAACAAATAGCCTTTGTCCTGATGCAGCAGAGTTAAAAATGAATTCATGTGCAAGCCTGATGCAATAAGGAAGAAGTTTTAACTAAAAATGCTGATCGTGCTGCTGACGCACAGTGATTGGCTCCCAAACAGAACTTTTTCCACAAATATGTTGACCTTTACATAGCGTAACTATTCGCTTGGGTGGCTGACCATTGTGACAAGAGTTCACTTCATTCAGTCCACACCGGAGTTTCAGAAACAGGAGAGGCTTGATGTAGTCTAGGCAGTCAAAAAAGAGGTGCCCACAAATCAAATTGTCGGCATGAGAAAAGAAAAGCTTGAACCATTCATTGTCGTTTCAACTGCTTTAGCAGATCACTATTCAGTACAGCATCTCCCTTCTAGTGAAGCTGAACAGTCTGTCAAAAACTGCAAAAGGTAAAACGGTAGAACTGGAGAATATTACCTACATTACCTAGGTAATTCAAGAGGTGTCCCAGGAGCTGCATTGATGCTGTAAGCTTTTGTGCATGTTGGCAATGTTGGCAGCATAATGTGCTTAGGACTGGGCATTTACTGTCCAATTTTTGTACTCTAGCACAATAAAACTACCCACAGTGTTTGAAAATATCGTTCTAGCATTAATTTCTTACTTCGGATGTTTCTCTGCATCCTTGAAAAACCTTCAAAATGGACTTGAAGGTCCTTGAAAACGCTTGAATTTTGGCCTTTGAAACCTGTATGAACCCTGAATCAGGTACCAGATTTGCATTTGCACCAGTACAAAGTGTACTTAATTCATACTGGCTTGACAGGATCGGCATTTGAGAGCACCTGCGAAATATCGATAAGTGGGCACTAGCGTTGCAAATAACGTAAAGATTGTCTTTTGTGCTACGACAGAATTATCTAGGTTATCACTATACCATTTTTTTATAGGTTGGCATCAATGCTGTCTTTTGCAGCTAGATCAGGTTTCTTCCAAAATGTCAGCTTGAGTTTATTATTCATTCATAATACAATTCTTAACTGACGGATTAATGTACAGGCAGCTTACCATTAGATCTTCATAGGATTGACGCTGACAAGTCAAGACCCACCATGGTAGCTGAGCGATTGTGGCATTGTGCTGCTGAGCTCAAAGTTTAGAGGTCAGTCCCAGTTCTGGGTGCTGCATTTCTATGGGATTGAGAAGCATGAACGTTTCTGTGCTCTTGAAAGAACACCAAAAGGTCAGAATTGACCTGCAGCCCTCCAGCACAGTGTCTCGTAGTTAGGTTGTGATACAAAAAATCATATTTAACTGATGAATTGAGGCATTACTGCATAGTAGCACACTCCCATCCCCAAAAGAACACATGAAAGTGGAAATATATGTGGCATTAAAGCTAAGGACTGTGCATTCTGCTGTGTGGGCTATGTTTATGTTATACAGGGCGTTTCAGCAACTTGCACCAAGTATGTTTTTCAATTTCGCACACTTCAAAGAAAAGCTGGGAAAAAAATCAATCAGGGTAGTCTGTCAGCACAGATGAAATAATCCTCCACTGAACAAGAGATGCAACTTTTCTGTTGAAGATTTTTTCACTAGAGTTACTACAGTAGAACTCCGCTGATATGTTTTTCGTGGGACTGTAAAAAAAAAAAAACTTACGAGCTGAGAACGGGATAACATAAGAAATTGGAGTAGTAGAGAGAAGCACACAATTTTATTTAAAACCTTTCGCTTTAAAAAAATCATGTTGCGTTGATTGGTGCATTTTCCCATGCCCGATCAGTACAAGACGTCTCTCAAGCACCTGCATTGCCTTGTGGCTTTTGGCATCCTCATTGTGTGCAAATCTCCGCAACAAATGCAGCGCTGCTATGGCTGATGAAGCCGTTGACTCAGACATCTGCTTCGTCATCACTGATGCGTTCATTGGCACACCTGGCCAATTTATCATCAACAGACAAAATCACGGAGGTGACAACAGTGGAAGCGTTGAAGACGTCATAAATGCGTCATAAATGTCGCCCTCACCACTTCTAGCTTGCCAATTTGATTGGCAAGCCACCAAACGGACCAAACCACGTGAAAAGTCAGCATGGCCACCTGGGCCTTCTCAGAGGATCGGTTTGCAATGTACAATGCGGGAATGGTCCCACAGTTTTGACGTAACAGCGGGGTTCCGAATGCATTGGATCCTACAGGAGCTATGCCAGGGCCAGCCGATAACAATGTAACAGCCAGGAAAATGCAGTACCCGGGAACATAACAGGGGACTTCTGTATTTTAAAGGTTAATTAGTCAATCTTTGTTTATTGCCCAGCTTGGCGAATTGGGCATTATCTTACCATAGATGAATCATTCTGATGTTTGTGAACAAAGTGTTACAGCTTTTGTAGTGAAGATTTTTACTAGTGTTAATAATTACAAAGTTAATTTAATTAAGCAATCTTTATTAATTACCCAGATTGGCAGATCAAAAAACAGGTATCATGACGTGCTACATTTGGCTTAAAACAATACTGGGCCTAGTGAACACGCGAAGCACTAATTTTTGTTTTTAACATTTTTTTTTTAAATACGTGGCACGAATTAGCTGAGACACCCTTGTATTGTTACTGTTGTACTGCCATGGTAGAAGCTCTTACTTTGTTGGAGCTGCCTGCCTGTTTGCAAGAGTTTGGGGGTCTTCTTTTCTTCCTTCTCTGTTCTCATCTGTCAACATGTCTCACGGGGGGCTAGCCTGTTATCTTAGTTGGCCTCTCTAGTTTCACGGCTTGCAGAAAGGGAGGGGGTTGGGGGGAGGGGGAGAGGACTGTGCCCTGCCCCTCTGGGCCTGATATGCAACCTTGTCTGGCAAGCCAGTTGGGCAGGCAATCTGATCTCTGCCGGTTGGTGGCAGATGGCACCGCGATGCTGTCGCGCTCGCTTCTCGACCAAGCTGACGAAATTCTGTTCCTGCTTGTGCGTTTGCCAGATTGGCTGCTACCCACAAGATGCAGAAGAGGTTCGGTCCTGCCCTCCATCTTTTCTCGCTCTCTCTCTCTCTTTTCTCTGTATGATTTATTAGTTTTTGCCACTCGTGCACACACGTCACGTGTGCAGAGTTGTATCTTTCTATCTGGTTTGACAGCCAAGTGTACATTCCGTTCTGTTTTTTTCACCATCTATCTGTTTGAGCAAAGAAACTAGTGTCTCTGTCCAAGCCCTCTTTTTTTTTTTCTTTTTTTTTTCTCTTTTCTTTTTTTTTTCTTTTTTGCTTGTTATCTAGTGCGGCCTGATAAGCTACTGCTGTGATGGGCAGTGTACGTTTTTGATGACTATTAGTACTGATTGGGTATTGAGGGGCGTACATGGGGCTGCTACCGCTGCTTGTATGGGACACACGCTTTAGAGATTGACTGAAAGAAAAAAGATAGCACTTGAATTTTTTACACAGTTATTGTTTGCTTGGCAAGGTGCAAAAAACAAGACCTTCAAGTGTGCAGTTCTTGTCTCCGAAATTTGTGGAGAAAGATTCAGCCATTGACAAGCTGCTAGTGTTGTTTTCTCGAAGGGGCTTTGAAATTCTATTTTGAGAAACTTTATGCTCTGTGAAATAAGTTTGTACACAGTATGTAGTTCGGCAGATAAAGCAAAAGTCATTGGTATCTAGTATGTGTAGCTGCTTATCTGCAGCTACATGACTCAAAACTCAGTGTGGCAATGGGTCAGTAGAGTGAGCAGCTCCTCACTGTTTCTGTACGTGTTGGAGATTTCACAGCGAGACTGCAGAGATGCGCCAGCATTCTCTATAATAATTGCAAGTGTTTGTCTGAGTAATGCTTGTGAATTTTAGAGTGGAAAAGTCTAGGCGACACTCGTTTGCTTCACTGCTCCTGTTCTTTAATTCTTAGCACAGATATTACAAGAGCATGTTTGTGTCATATTTTTTACTCTTTCAAATAAGCTTAACAGTAGACAAGGCTGCGCATATGAAACAATATGCTCAGACGATGCCTCTATACTTTTGCGAATGGCGGAAGCTTCAACTATGTGTTAGTAACTGGGGAAGGGAACCCAAAGCAATTAGGTGTAAGAAATATTTATCGGCCCATTGAGTTTACAGCAGGATCTCGTCCTTCCTGCTCAAGTAATGGGCCTAGACTTTGAATGAAGTTTGTGTGTCGTCTAAGAAACGGTGCACCGTGCTGGAAATGCAGGAGGTGGACAAGCGCAAGAAGATGGAGGAAGCCTACAAGCAAGCCATGTCCGAGGCGAGGTCGCAGCCTCCGGCTGTGCTCGGAGGACCCGATTACGAGGTGAGAAGCATTTCTCCCATTCGTTTATTGATTCATCACACTGCAGCTAAGTCCTCAAGCCCCTACATTTCTCATGTGCAATCGTTGTTTTCAATACATGCCCATTTTGATGTACCTGGCTAAAAGGAAACTTGGAATGGATTGCATGTGCTAGAAAAGGAGCCATTATCAGACATTCAGCGCAAGAGACAAATAGAGATGGCAAGCATCATTGTATGAATGACGTCTAGCTGTATCGAATCTGGGTTGACATGTGATGCTTGTTCTTGGACCTATGCATGTGCAGTTATTTCATCTGCGAAAACTATTTATCTGTTGGTTCATTCTTATGCGCCCCCTAGCCTTTGGCATGTACCTGCTTGTGCTACTGTCATCTGACCAATTAATACAAATTTATCATTGTAGTGTGCATTCTGTCCTCCTTTTTGTACAGTTCTGTGCACTAAAAAAGGAAGTTGCCCTTATGAAAAAGTCATGGGTTGTTACTTTATCGTTAGTCAGAAATCATGCATTATTTCTTCATGGTCCCTTATAAACATAATATGGTTTCATTATAGTTTAATCAATTTTAGCATTTTTGGACTTGTACTGTCGAGCTTGAAGAACTTTGAGGTTGACAGATCCGCAGGGATTACTCGTGACCCCTTGATTAGATTTTTTTTTTTTTTTCTTTTATGGTTAACAAGGAGCTTTGCTGTTGAGCATTTTAACCTCATGAAACGCTCTCATATGGTACAATATTGTGTAGCCAGTGTGGCGTCCAGGAAGCAGTTCAGGTGTTCATAGTGCTTGAAGGGTTCACATATAACACGCCAACAATTGTTGCATGCAGCAAAAGAAAACTTAAGAAAGCTTTGATCAGAGCCTTAAAAGTTGAAGATAAGGAGAGGGGAGATGGATTGTGGAGGTGCATGGTGACGTGGTTTATATGCATTTGTACACTAGGCTCCAGCCGCATTCCAAGGGCATTACATTTTAGACAATCTGCTCTGTTTTTATACATACATCATATCTTGATGTTGACATCTGGAGAAAGTGCATCGAATTTCAAGGAACTCAAGGATTTCTTTCTTCATAGTTCTGGTAATCGCTTTTGATGACATTGAAGGTGCGAGAGGAGCACCAGAGAAACAGTTAACAAGCAAAATAATTTGGTGCCTAAAGAGCATATCTGTTTGAAGCAAGCAGGATGAGGCAACGACAGCAACAAAGGCCGGATACTTGAGAGCGCGCGTATGCCCTCACCGGGCATGGTGTGATTCCTAGTGTGTGCAACCCAACACCACGAGAGCTTCCGCTGCTCCATTCATGAAGCAAGGGCCGAGGCGGCTTGTTTGGTACCTCCTGCGGCTGCCTCCAGAATCTGAATCGTGTAATCTGGGCTGATATATATATATATATATATATTTTTTTTTTTTTCTTTTGTATTGTTCCTTATCAGGGTTGTTCCTTATCACCGCTGAAAGAGTCACCAGCAAAGATCTTGCGTAAGCTTTACTTCATGTGCTATCTGCAGAAAGGATGGCTTGTTGAGTTGTGGTTCTTGCGTCTGAGTCATTGAATTAAAGCTTGTGCATTGGGATTTGAACCATATTTTTAGAGCGAATTATTAGGGAGTAAACACGTTCAGTGATTCGATTGTGGCTTTTGCCAACTTGCCTTTTTCGTTTGATTGTGTTTCTGCAGGAGGGACCACACAGCATGATCAATGAAGACGAGTTCTTTGACGCCATAGATGCTGCACTGGACAGAAATGAGCAGCAGGAGGAGGAACGGGTAAGGTGACCTTGTAGACCATCCCCTCTGAACCGCTTGGGCATGCTATGCAGTTGGACCCCTTTATAAGAGACATGCATTGGGGAGCTGTTCTTGTCTCTTATACAAAGTACTTATACGAAGTACTTATACAAAGTGCTTATACAAAGCTTATACAAAGTAGGCGCACTGGTGTCTCTTATGCCGTACTATCTCTTACATCACTGTCTCTTATGAAGGGGTTCAGCCAGGGCCGTAACTAAGGGGGGGGTTGAGGGGGTTCTGACACCCCCCGAAATTTTTTCATGCTTTAAGTTTTCGGGTGATACTAAAGTATTTACATGCTTCCACATCGACCACCAGTTGCCGATGTTAGCCTTTCTACACATAAACACCCCCCGAAATAAATTCCTGGGTACGGCCCTGGGTTCAGCTGTAATTGCTGTGCTTCTCCTCTCATCGAGGGTCTTGGTGATGATGTCGTCAATCAGTATCATAAAGCGCAATGATTTGACCTCCGTTCCTTGCTTGACATTGTACCTTCTATTATTTTGTTTGAATTATCTCCCCCCGTAAGAATATGTATTCTGGGCTCGAATGTTAAGAGGCAGCTGTGTTGGGAGACAGGTGATCATTGTTCATGCATTTTAACCCAGTCAGAGCACGAAACTCATCTTGGAGGTTCTCCTCTCTTCTGCTTTTCTTGTTTGAAATTCACCTTTGTCTTCACTCTCGTTTTGCTTTCTGAAAATGGCCCTTACTATTTGCAACCGTTATAACTGGGTTAGCAGCCCAACCTTCTGAAGGAATGTTGCTCTTAGGCACAAATTCACAATCCAATCCTGAAGCTTTCTTATCGTTTTTGGTGCCCTTGACACACATTATGGGCAAAACAAGAAAAAGGCAGAGCAAAGGATAACAATAAGATTGGTTAAGAAGGAGTTTAGAAAAATCATAGCTAAGGGCTTAGCTTGGCCTGTGAATATGCGCTTTACATGATGTGAGGCAGAATAATGTTGATTCGTATACAAGCAGAATTGCCTGACATTCAGAGTGACTACCAGAGTGGAAGTGTTTGTCGCGCTCTGCAATGGGAGCAGTATTTCATGCAAACATTCGCATGAGTGTCATGTGGCAATTCGGGAGCATTTACCACGCTTGTAATGTCCACCTTTATCAAAGAGCTTGATTTATAAACAGCATTTTGTGTTCTGTCAGGCTGTCCGTGGAGATAATACTTGAATGATAGGCTGCAAGTGTTTTTGGGTTCAACATGATGCGGTGGATTAAAGGAGGAATGTCGGTTATCACACAAGAGACTCACTGTTAACATATTATCTAGAATATAAATCTAGACCAAATTTACTACCGTGGTGCAGCAAATTTCACCTCTCTGGGACACCTGATGAACATTTGACATTTCACTGCAAAGCACTGCATGTTTTCCATTGTTGTTTTTACTTTTTGTAAGATTAATTTGCTGTATGGACATGCCTTGTTGAAGTCTATCCTAGCAGGCTCACCAACTTAAATTGATTGTCGAGCAATAAAAAGCTTGTTGGAGCTACAGCTGTCACCCTTGAAGCTTCATTCGTCAGACATGACACATGTATCCCTGTCACGAAAGAATGCTCATTTCGTAGCATTTTCATGTCATACTAGTTTTGTTGTGTGTACCGCACAGTGATTGCAGTGACCTTTGCTTTTCTATTGCATCTTTGCCTGTTCGATAATGTGTAGTCGCTGTACACCAGTTTATTTCTTTCTTCCTCTTTTACTCTATCATGATGACTTCATTCGCTGTTTTTAAAGTTGCTCAAAATGTTGTACTTTTTCTTTTTTTGTTTTCTTTAAGCGTCAAATAAAGAACAGGGTACGAGAAATGCTGCGACCAGCCTCCGCAGCATCTCAGCATCCACTCTGGAATGAGGTTTGTGAACTTTTGTCGTTTAATTTCTTTTCGTTCCCGCTGAAGGCCTCATCTGTCGAGGAGACGCGTCTTTTTCCTTTTGTTTAAATTGTGCCAAGTCTCTCATTCACCTCAAATAAATTGAATTGCTCTTTCATTTTTTTTATTTCTTGTTTGGCGCCTCAATCTGTCTGCCAAACGTTTGTACTTGACCTTATTTCTGGAGTGGGCAAGCTTGCCCTAAATTACCACAGTGTAAACAGCATGACAGGACTTCTTTTTGTCAGAGCCTCCTTTCGTTAATCGGGATCTCTTTGGCTGTGTGCACACTCTGCAGACAATTGCAGGGAAGATCAGTTGTAACGATTAGTTCATTGTTGCTGTAGCAGTTATCATGACAAGGAAGTCTAGGAGGACCATCAGGTACATAACACCAGCATCGGTAAGCCGTTCCACGCTACCAACTTCTCTGTGTAAATTGCATCTCTTTAGTTGACCTTTTACAGATAAATGCAGAGTTAAAAGTAACTGGGTGCTAAAGTAAATTCATGGTTCCCTGTCTTGTGTTGATCTTTGCAGCTTTGACTCCTTCTATTTGCACCAAATATATTTTTTTTCCCTTGTGTTTGTTTGATCCTGTCTAATTCTGTTTAATGCTTGATATGTAGTTGCCATTCCTGCCACCAGACATGCAAATGAGTGCCAACAGTCAACCGTTTTATGGAGCTTGTTAGCGTCGGTATTTGCATCTATCTTTGAACATTGAATAGTTTATTTCTAAATGAAGCAAAATATAGAAGTTGTATGGAATCCATATTGACGTTTAAAAAACGTATTGGCAATATTTTATATGTGTAATCATTTACGACTGGACATTCAGCAAAACAGACACTTGTCTTCAATACAAGAACAGCCTCGCACTTATGTGTTTGCAACAATTTGTGTTTCCGGAAGGATCTGCTGTAATTTGTGGGGTGGTGGGGGGCTTCAAACCTTGCATTTCTACACGAGGCTGGTTTGATAGACTTCTAGTAACAGACTGCAGTGTAATAAAAGTTGCTAATGTAGAGACTCTGCCAGCCTTGATCACCTGGCTAAACCTGCCTGTTGTTGTGTCCCACCACCGCCAGCAGAGAGGGTTTGTTAATGAGGAACAACAGAGAGGTCGTCGTATGTGCTGCATCGTTTGCAATAATCACTCAACGGAAGAGCAATTCACCGCGCTTAGAGTAACTTCAAAGACGGAGATGCGTGTACTTAGATTTAGGTGCATGTTAAAGAACCCCAGGATGGTCGAAATTTCCAAAACCTTCCACTATGACGTTCCTCATAATCATATCGTGGTTTTGGTACGTAAAACACGAATAACTATTGTGAAATATGGGGATGCATAGTTTGATCGGCAAACACATGTAGTGTTATCTTCATTCAGGTAGTTGAATATGACACCACGGCACAGCACATCATTTTACGGAGACGCGAACTTGGTCAGACCAGCCAAATAATAGAAATTGAGTCTCATACCCTGAGCATTTATTTTTAACAATAAACATTGTATTACGTTTTGTTTTGAGTGACAGAGTTTGTTGACATCATCATCCAAGGCAATCTAAATTTGTTTATGCCAACCAAAAAGGTCCTCTGTAGGAATACAATCTGTCGAATGGACTACTGATATTGATTTTATGTCTTTGCCTAATTTGGAGGCTTTCAATGTAAGGATTCTTGGCAACTCACAGAAATGTGCTCCATGAGTTTGCTCAACTGGTGCATCTGCACAACAGCTACAGTCGATCCCGGATATATCGAACTCGGATATATCGAATTATTGGCTATATCGAACAGTTGAGAAATCCCCTTGAACTTCCCATGCAAAAGTATAGGGCTGGTGCACGCGTATATCGAACTCCCGCACGGCGAGACATCCGCTATATCGAACGCTGCGCCGCCCGAAGCTCAGAAAGTGCAGTTTTCGTAACCAATATTGATCATTTTTAGGCCGCGTTCCGATCCCTTTTCGCGCGCTGGTGACGAAAAAGTGGTGTTATTCCATAGCGTTGATCTGGCTTGTTGCGCCGCGCATGTGAATGCAGCGGTTTATTTGATGCGCGATCTGCAGGTTTTAACGCACGGACATGGTGTCTTCGGAGGCCGATTGCCGAGGGCGTCAAAATGAGAATGCGAAGCCACTCGGGGGCCTCATCGTCGCGCACGACGGCATGCGGACACGAAAAAGCATGGCCTTCGAGATCCGCAATCTTGCGACGTCATGCGTGACGTATTTTGGTCGTTTTTGGTTTTAAAATGCACATCTCAGAGGCTACGCTTTTCTTGCTTTTTGCGTCAAGTTACAAAGACACAAGTGCCATCGCTATCACCAGCATGTCGACCATAGATGTCGACGGTGGGGGGCTTGGATCGTTCGTTGTTCGTGGGAAGCGGTGTGCGGTGTCTCTTGCGGCTTGTGTACTTCTTGCTTCGTTCCTGTACTGATAAATTCTTATTCGGGAGCCGAACTAAGCATTGGCCCGCTCATGGCGATAAAAATGATGACTGATGCTTGGAACGACGTCTAGTAAAGCACCGTCGTGAACTGTTTCCTAATCGAATTTGGTGCCAGGTGACGACTTTGGTTGCCGCTGACAACGGCGTTCGGTGCCTCGGTGAATTTTGCGACTTATTAGCGTTTCCGGGCGCTATCTCGGACGGGAGCGCAGCTAGCGACTTCATCAGTGCGGATGACGACGTAGCTGTTTCTGAGAGCATCGATGCCGAGATAACGGCTGACGTTGCCGGTGCCCGCGGAAGTGGACCCGTGCGGTTATGAAGATGTCAACGCTGCCTCTAATAACCATTTACCGCGCTACAGTGCGATCACCGCTGTTGTGGCCGACGGTGCTGAACTTGCTTATTTGCAATGATACTGAGGATGACTCGATGAACTCGACGGCGTGCGAGAAGCAAGACACGTTTACGGACAATTTTCGTGCGAAATCAAGTGCGGTAACTTGCAAAAGAAGTTGTCACCTTGTTCTTTAGCATACTGTTAGCGAACTGTAATGTTAGCGCTTGTTACGATTTCCGAAAACTGTTTCGAGGCCTGCAATGCTTTAATTTAAGCCTTAAATACGCATATTTTGTATTTCGAATTATCGATATATCAAACTATTTCGCGATTCCCTTCGAGTTCGATATATCCGGGATCGACTGTATTACTCGCTGAATTCGGATTTTCCTCAGACATCATATTTTGTAAACCTATCGTTGCATATATTGCTGTGTTAGCAGTCGCCAAAAGAAAAACTAAAAGAAAAGGCACTGTATGACTGTCACAATATCAACTTGACTCTGTCAGCTTTGTGTGAAATGTCGGCAGCCTTTCAGTTTGTCTCTCTTCATTTTTAACACAGGTGGAGGAGATTACAATGGAACAGCTGCGCTACGCCAAGATGGGTGTTGGCGAGGGCGGCTGGCAACTGTTTGCTGAAGATGGCGAGATGAAGATGTACCGGAGAGAAGTGGAAGAGGGTGGTATCGTGTGCGACCCCCCTCAAGGCAGTGCACCATGTACGCGGTGTCACAGGCCGCGAAGTCTGCCACTATTTCTACAGCCCCGAAGTGCGCTTTGACTGGGAGAGTGAGTGTGCTTTATTTTGGCCATTGATCTTTGGGTACTTTCATGTGTGGCGATAACTAGTTTAAAGACATGTTTTAAATGTGTCTTTCTGTTTAGGAAGTGCACACTGCAGGGTGTGCTAAGCAAACAGCTTGCTTGTCAATACCGTGTATACCTGACCAAGGGCTGCAGTAATCTGAGCACTGCCGTCCCCATTTAGCAGCGCCCCAAAATAAGGAAAAAAAAAGAAAGCTTAAGAAATGATTTGAAAATGCTAACTAGATGTTTATTTTGGGAGCTTGCGCAAATGCTCCTTCATTCTGAGCACGTGAAGTGTCATCGGAAATAGTTGTCAATGCTCCTTCATTCTGAGCACGTGAAGTGTCATCAAAAATAGTTGTCAATAAATTTGAATCTTAAAGCCATGCCTAATGCCATGGAGGGCACTGAGAATAACTGTGTTCATAATTTTGCTTCGGAACTGAACCTGTGATAGCAACAGCAGTGTGGACTAGACAGGCCTCAGCTTCTTTGCACACGTGAGGAAATACAGGGGACCCTCGATTATGTGTCACCCAGCTATGCAGTAACCATGCGTTTTCCAACACATTAGTGTGGTCCCTGCAAAACCCTTTCAGAAATATTGTATTTAAAGTAGGAGTGTGCAAATATTCGAACTTCATAATATTTTTTTAATACTGTGTGCTATTCAATTCGTTTTGCACCGGAATTTACTTTATTTTCCGGAAGTATTCGAACTTCCAGAACGGCCTGCGATGTGCTTTGGTCTTGCGTTTTGGGGTGCCGACGTACGAAACTGCCAACCACTTCCACCGGTGCACCAAGCTGTCACTGCGCAACGAACTTGGCTGGCTCCACTGCCGGCACACAAAATGCCAAACCACGGTTCCGAGGAGCCAGCTAACAATGCGATTCGTTGCTTGCGACGAAGCACATTGCGCCTTCATCACTTTCGCATGTCCTTTAGCACGATGTTCTTGCCTGCAAAGTTCGCATTCATCTCGTACGTAGTGTGCCGTGAGCGGAGTTAGGCCTAGCCATGACTTCGAGCAGTAAGCTCGGTCGCGGTGTGCATGGCCACGGTGCCCTGATGTTTCAAAGTATGTGACGCTTGAGTGCAAAGAGCTGTCCCGCAATGGTCTTTGTCACGGGGTCCAAAATGCTGATAAGAAAACCTCTAAACGCATGTCTCACGTGTCAGCACGTCGATCCGAGATGCGCATCAACGGCGTTCGCGATGAGTGCGGCGCACTATCGTGATCTGATGATTGAGGTTTCGCTTGCAGCTGTCGAACTAAAGCGTAATTATATTCTAAGTGATCGTTCACCAGTGAACACAGCACAAGTGTGAACGCGTCATAAAGTAGCACAAATGTCGCTAGCCGTGACCTTGCGACGTGCAAGCAGCAGACGACGGTCTCTCGTAGTGAGCATTGGAACAATGGCGACGCGCGTTGGAGCACCATGGCGGATACAGACAATGGGAGGCCTCGAAATGAACTTCAAACATTTTGTTTTTGTACGCTTGTTTCTGATTGGAGGACCTAGCTGAAACAGGAAATTTGAAGATGGAGAAAGGCTCTTTCTGACAAGCCCAAAATGGCAGCACCCGCTTGCGCCATTTTGAAGCTATATTTTTTTTAGAATATGCTTAGGGATCCTCTGCAACTTTTTTTTTTTTGTAATTTTGCTTCGAAGCTCATGTGGCGTATAGTTTTGTTTGCTGTAGCGGTAGCGTTTCTTTACGTTTACGCTGGTTGTCCCAGCGTTCGACTTTGCAATATTCAGGTTGTCTCAGGATTTCAACACATGCGACCACGACGTTGTTCCCTGTCAGGAGCAGAACTAGTTAACTGACCTCTGGCTGCCAGTGAGATAGATGCCAGAAGTTCTAAAATCAACAAGACCCTCTGTGTTTCTTTTTTTTTTTTTTAGAAATAAATGTTTCTTGCCCTTGCACCTCAATATGGGCTTGTCAGCCTCAATTTTCTCTGGATTCGGATCGTACATTTATTTTCTGATTTTTTTTTTTTTTTTTCGAAAAACCTATCCACAAGGTTCTACTGTACTGTGTGTCGGTGGAGATTTTCGTGCTGTAGCGCATCGTTTACGTGCGCACACGAATTGGGGGAAGTTGGACGATCCACTCTTCGCCACCCACCACAGCCTTTGTGTTGCGTATTGTCGTTTCCGAACGCCTCATGCGAGAGATCCGTAACTTAATCCGCACTTTGCTGCTATCGGCAGCGCTCATCACAAACACAAATTTGCAATTGGCGGTTGGCACGTAGTTAAGCGGGGTTCGCAGCACGTACCAAATGTATTCACAAGAGCCCGGGCACTCACCAAAATGCGTGGTGTACCCCGAGCCATTGAAGCTATTTTGGACATGGGTGGCGATTTCACAACTTGAGCGGAATTAAAAAGCATTAATTCGTTTTTCAGACGATTTAGCAATCCCTAGGGCATCCGGAAAATCAGCAGTTGACTTTACTCTTTGAGGTTCAGACTTTTTTTCCCGTTTTCGGCCCGTAAAAGCTTTTCTAGGTCAACATGCAGCTGATCTACCTTTGAGTTACCCACGGTTACAGGCCTCGAGCGCACAAAAGCACTGCGGTGCAGCTATCTTCAGCATGCAAAATAACTTCTCTTTGACGTGAGTTTTGATAATGAATGCAGCACATCACTAATTGCTGGAAACGTACAACTCTTGCGTGTCACAGTAGTTCACGAAATGATCCTACACAAACTTGTCAAAAAATGTGCTTCGTTGCCATTTTGTGATGTCGATGACATTGCTTCCAACTCCTCTGTGGAGGGGAGGTTAACGTGGTTATGGTTTTGTGTTCGTACTCAATTATGATGCACAGGCAATTTTTGGACTCGTGTAATCCGAAAGAAAATATACGTTAGATTAGATTTTTTTTTTTTTTAAGGTGAGAATGAAGATTGGCTTTCATCTCCTTCAGTTAAACGCTTGGCTGTTATTTTTTCAGATAACGTAGTCTCCCATTCTTGGAGCAGTGCAGGTTTGTGCCTGTGGGCTTATTTAGGTGGTCTGTACCCGTTTTTTGGGCAGGACTGAGCATCGTTGCCTGCATTCGTAGTTTATCAATTATACGATGCTCGAATTATTCGGAGGTTTTGTGTGGTCCCCTCAAAGCCCTGTAATCTGGGTTTCCACTGTAAGTTTATTGTGGGAATACTAGTAATGTTCTCTCTTTTTGCATTAAATAACAACGTATGGTCAGCTGAACGGAACTGAAATGGCTCACTGCACAATTCCATAGCTTGTTGTAGTTATTAACCTTGTTTTTTTTTTTTGCCCCCCATTTTTGCTTGTCCTGCAGCAACCTTGGAGAGCATGGAAGTGCTCGAGGTGCTAGAACCCATGACTGTCATCGTGCACCAGATCCACAAGCGGGTGTGGCCGGCCACCCAGCGAGATGCCCTCTTCTGGTCGCACATGGCACGGGCACCCAACGAAGAGGACCCCGATGCCCACGACGTCTGGATCGTCTGCAACAACTCATGCGACACCCCTCACGTGCCTGTACGTACCAGAAGGTCTCACAGAAATGGGGGGGGGGGGGGGGGGTCACGGCCATGTACTATAGAGAAACGTAAGACTTTTGTTGCAATGTTCAACAGTTCAATCTACAATGAGATGTAGATTGTAAAGGTTTGACTGAAATCGAAAGAAGTTTAATTTGTTATTTTCTCCCTGTTATGAAGTTTACGAAGTGATAAGTCGTTCCTGCACATAGGCTATGTACGCCGTGCACAAAGCTGTGTACCAAGCCATCAGTAGTGTAGAGTTGGCCCCAAGCAATTTAGCTACTCGATGCTCAATCACCCTAATTCAAACGTCGTGTACATGCTCTGGAAGACAGTTGAAATTAAAGTCTATTGAATCCTACGAGCCCCATTGACTCCTTTTCGTTAGCTTGAAGGAGCCTATAATAAGGCTTCAGTATATAAGTGATTTTTTAGATGCGAAGCATCTTATGCTCGGGGCTTTGTCCATCCTTTCCCTCCCGCGTCCGGTCACTTTCATGAAGTAGGGAAGCACCCACTATGCGAACCAGAACACTGTAGTACAATAATGCCGTCAACCACCGCCACAGTCACCAGAGTCATGGCCGAGAGCACAGAGTGGCTGCTTAGCAATGGCTAGGCAGGTGGTGGGTGCAAGCAAAGAATAACACGCACTACCGGTGGTGTCTGTCACCCACGTTGACTCCATTCCTTGATCTTGCTCGCATGTGTTTGCGGGGGCTTTGTCCGTCCTTGGGGGGTGCCACGGTAGTTCCGCTGTATGAAAATGACGGAGCGCGCACGCCTCATTCTCTCTCCTGTGCAGCGCTGCGATGAGTGCCCGGGCTGCTGCCTTGCAGCGGGAGCAGCGACGTTTCTCCCGCTCAAGCTTACCATCTCACCGCTGCTTCGCATCCACACATGGTTCCCTTTAGCGGGAGATGGGGAAGTTTTTTAGATGCGAAGCATCTTATGCTCGGGCACAAGGTTAACGAAATAATTAACTTGGCACAAGGTTAACGAAATATTTAAATGATTTGAGCAATGTGGCTACCAGCACATATGTGCTACATCCTTCCGTGGTTGCCACCTCAACTGCTCAGTGACTGAAAACTGGTCTCTGGCAGCTCCCCCTGCTCAACACATCAAGTTGACAGCACTGGACTTATAGAACATGCATCGTCACTTGTACCGCCTTGCTGGCTCTATAAAACTCTGTGCTTATTATTTAGCGTCACTGCAGTTGTCATCTGCATCGCTGAACTGGTAACCAAACTAACCTGCAGTATTTGCGATAGCTATTGCACAAGGTGTGCATTGTGCCTCCATAGTGATAATTAAAGGCTATCTGAATCGCCGACGAGATTTTCTCTTGGTTAACGAGGGCATTTCGTTTATTTGCAGCTTGGCAAGTGCGTGCGTGTTCGGCTGACTGTGTGCCTGATGTGCCAGACATTTGTGGACCCACCACAGCCAAACACCAACATCACTCGGGACAACCTCTCGTGCAAAATCACCTATTGTTCAACCAGTAAGTGGGCATCTGCAAATACTGCCTCTCATAAACCATCAAGCTGTCTAGCGAGACGTCACTTTAGAAGTTGGCATTGTCAAAAAGTAAAAAATTCAACACTTTTTAATGAGTCCCAATGACATTACAAAAGAATTTACCCGGACCAGGTGAAATTTCATCGTGTGCGTAATTTTGGCCAGTCACCACATGCCGCAAAAAAAAAAGCATAATATTAGGGGTGTGTGAATAGTATTCAAGTTTTGAATCCGAGCGAAGAATACCTAATCGAATAATTTGATTCGACTTTCGAATAGCTGGTATTCAAAGTTTTGAATAATTCGACAAGGTGAATACCGTATTTACACGAACATAAGTCAACTCCAATGTAGGTAGGTCGACCCCCCCCAAAAATTGCTCGGGAAAAAAAAAAAAAAAAGAAAAAAGCTCTAGTTCTGGTTTTGATTCTAGTCGACCCCCCCAACATTGGATTGTCTAATTTGAAAAAATGGGTCGACCTATATTCGTGTAAATACGGTATTTAAAACGCGACAAAGGCCAATGGTGCAACTTGGTTAGGGTGGGTGGCTAAAACAAATGTTAACGTCGTTACAGTAGGCCTTTTGTTAAAACTTGCACCAATATCCTGGTTCAAAAGCGAGTAGTACATGTTTATTTTAAAGGAGATAATGCCATTTCCGCACGTAAGAAAACACATGGGAGAACTGTCAAGCCCTCCACAGCTTCACTTCCGAAACGAACGCACGGACTTCTTGCGTAGTTCGGTCGCGTACGCCGCAAGCGCCGTAAAACATCCCGACTTTGAGCTGCGATACCCTCAGTGATTCGCTTCACATGTGAAAATTTGTTTACACTGTGCAGTCGCCACTGCCGCACTACACCACTCGTTCAAAGGCTCCCGTCGTTCCAGCATGCAGTTAAAACGCTGCTGTGAACGGGTGCCTGAAGACTTTTGGGCCCGGAGCACCCATGGCAATCAAGCACAACACTGCCGTTGTTAGATGAGCCGTATTGCGCGACCATGGGGGGGGGGGGGGGGACGTACCGCATCCTCTCTGCTAGGAGTGGCGCTGCTGACTGTAATGGCGGCTCTTCTATCAACATGCTTACACGCCCGCCAAAGCCGGAAAAAAAAACGAACAAATGCGTAATAAAGTTATAAGCCCACCGTAGAGTCTTCATCTTTTTTCTCTTGCAAAGGTGTACCTTTTGTTTAAATATACTATTCGATATTCGATTAAAATTCGATATTTGTGGCCACTATTCGGCACTACTCGATTCGAATTCGACTCAAGATGAAATTTCACTATTCACACACCCCTACATAATATCGAACTTATTCTCTGCTTTACATACATTTCCATGCGTCCTATCCTAAATATGAATCTCTTGCTATGTTTGTAACATTGCTGCAAGTTTTATAAAATCATATGCCTTATGCACTGAGTTCTGGCACTGGCACTAGACAACTGAGCTTAACCAAGTTAGTCAAGTGTGGTGCAATATACGAAGTGTCATTTTGGCACACTTAGGTTGAGGTGTAAGCTGTAGGTGCTTGCATAACGTGTTCCGCAGCAGTTAAAGGATATGGTACTGTGCATAAGACAATAATAAATTAGCCCTTAGGCCAAAAAAAAAAACAAAGCCACCAACACATATTTCATCCATTAAATGGGGAAAAAAAAAACATTAGCTCTCCTAAGTAGATAATTTAAATGCTGCTTTGACTGTTTTCTGCAACCACATATGGTTCTGTACCAAACTCTGTTACTAATACAGTCGAACCTGCACATATCGAATCAACAATTGTAAAATCCCCTTGAATATACATTCGAACCCGTTTATAACGAACTCGAGAGTTGTATATGGACTCGCCCTCGAAAAACACACACTTAGCGAGCAATCTGCTATTTTTTGCGAATTTTTATTGAAAAGTGCTAAAAACCCCTCCAGTGACAAGTTAAGCCTTTTCGCATTGTTAAACGATGCCCGCTACGTCCATGATTGAATTAAACCGCCTTTGCAATGAACTGACACCATTTCGTTGAAGCGCGGTACCGCCATGTGGAGCCGATCATCCCTGGCTAGTTGCGCGCAGCGCGTAGCCTACTCGGCTCGCGCCGTCACTGCCGGGCTGCTTGCTGTATTATGCGCATTTATGCGCTATTTGTGCCCTTTTCACTTCGCATCGTGCACGGGTGCAGCGAGTAGCCTGTTCGTTCAACGCGGTGAAGACAAGCATTTTGCAAGCAATGTGCACTCTACGTCTCCGCGTTGCTCTGCCGGTCCTGCACGACGAGGCGCAACGCGCTTGGGATGTCACCTAATAAAACACTCAGTATTCGCTCACTGTCTGTGCATCGGCGTTTCTCGGTGCCCGTGCCGCTCACACAAGCGATCGAACTACTTTCGTTTCTAAAAAGTGATGCGCACTTTATCTCGCACGGCGCGGTGGCGACAAACTTGTAGACGGCAGCATCGCGCGCTTGTACTGTGTGTACCGCCGGCAATCCGAACAGTTTACGCCACGCGTGCAGACAAGCAGATATATGTGCAGATGACTGTGATAAGGTTTTCAGCGATAAGCCATAATTTCACGAGTATCGCCGGCCGGCACATCGCCTTTGCTATCTTCTGATGCTTATCCGCGAAGGTCTTGCCGCAATCGCGCGGAAGTCGTTATCAATGATCGACCAGTCTCTGCCGTAACCGAAAAGACGACAGACATTTAGCAGCACATTGTGGCTTCAGCGCAGTGTACTTTTATGCGACGAAAAGTTATCGCTTATTGCATTTTACGGCTTCTTGCATTCCAAGGCATAGGTTCATCGCGTAGGCGGTCCAAGAATGGCGCCAGAAAAGGTTGCCGTGAGAAAGCTGCCCGCAAGGCTTCATGCTGCCTCCTATTTCTTTCTTTTGTTATTCCTCACTGCCATTCTGCCACTGAAGAAACGCCTGGAAAGTGAGCGACCTCGCTCGCAGCATCCAAAGTCTGCGTACGGTGCTCGCTGATCTAGGGATATCTTCGCAGCAAGTAAACTAGCGGGGCACCGCGAGCGCGCGCCTCTCTCATGCTTTAGAAAGCCCGTTTTAACTTTTTTTACCTTCATATGTGCCATATTTTTACCGCGACCGCATCAGAAGTGTTCGTTGTAAAAGTAGGAGGCTTTGAAAAATGTACGCTATATGTGGACGCAGTTTCAATGGGTAGCATTGGAAAATTGTAAGTGCACCGAAATATGGTCGTTATAACCGATAGATCGTTATATCTGGGATCGTTATAAGTGGGTTCGACTGTATTTTCAATATCTAAAATATTTTATATATTGAATTACCTATATATATATATATATATATATATATATATATATATATATATATATATATATATATATATATATATATATATAGAACTTTTTCGTGATCCCCTTAGTTCAGATTAAATGTATCCGGATTCGACGAAAAAGGGAGCTCTGTAACTGTCTAATGTATATTGTAGGTGAAATTGCCGTTTACCGTATTTTTCAGTGTATAAGACACCTTTTTTTCTGAAATTATCACGGATGAGTTTTATACAAAGGTGCATCCTTATATAGGCAAATATCATGCGATCTTGAGCGACCAATATGCCAATATTTTATTCTCGGGAATGATAAACTGTGACAGCCTTTGTAAAAAGGTATGTAATCTTGTTACAACAATGAAGCGACCATGGGTCTCAGGATGGCGGCGACTTGCTGTTAAAGCAGTGTGGCAACCACTGAGATTATGGCCGCAATAAAGGCTGCCACCATCATGCGCACTATTTTGCTATGCGAATTGTTTCTTGTTAAAGTATTAAATCCATGGAACTGATGCAATAAATAAAAATGAGAACCCCACTGTGTGCTAGTCACGTCTCTCATGACATTAATGAATGTATGCGTGTGTTATGGCGATTAGGGCGGTGGTTTCGGTGTTAACCATGCGGCGCGATTGGTGTTTACATGTTCCTGCTAAGCCTCATTTGCCTCATATGACGCATTTCGCTATGAAACTACTCTGCGTACGTCATGGCATTTTATCGTGTTGACCGAGTTAAAAATAGGTGCGTTTTATATATAATTCTTTTCCTGCGAAAGTCATGAAAAGTAGGGGGTGGTGCGTCTTATACAAACGTGCGACTAGCATTGCAGCACTCACTAAGTTGGTGTCCTCGCATGCCTTTCCACGCAGTCAACCCTGGTGGCTGGGCACCCGCATCAGTGCTGCGTGCTGTTTACAAGCGGGAGTACCCCAAGTTCCTCAAGCGGTTCACGCAGTATGTCAAGGACCAGACAGAGTCCAAGGAGATCATGTTCTGAGACTGCCCTTTCGCGCTTCCGGCCAGAGCCTGCATCCTTAGATCGGTGCAAAGCAAGGTTTCTTCTTTTAAAGGAGTGCAGACGACCAAAGCAGTCTGTGTTCACAAATCCGAGACGACTGGGGTGACGGACAAGAGAGACTCGCAACGAAAAAAGTGGTAGTACACAGAAGTGTGTACAACTGCAGACTCAAGAAAATGTGGAAAATATTCGACTGATACAGATATTTGCAGGAAAACAAAAAGAGCAAAGGGAGCGAAAAATCTAAAGAAGGAATGAAAGAAAAATGCATAACTTCTGAAGTGATCGAGGTGTGGCGGGGTGTCAGCTACACCCTTGGAAAATTGTGAGCAGCCGAATCGGTGTAGTGGGTGTTGTAAAGCGCGTTGGAGTAACCAACCACATTTCTTACGGGTGCCCGCGGTCATTTTTGTGCAGATATTGATGTGTGGCTAAGCTAGGCTTTGGTACCGTGAGAAGGTCAGAAACTTGTATCTTACGAGAGAGGAAAAAAAAAAAAAAAAAACGAAAAAGCAGGGTTTCAATCTATAGTGGCAAAAGCTATACTACTCCATTTTATACAAAAGCACCGTGAGAGCCTGATACGCAAAAACCATTTATAGCTCTGTTATCTTTTTTTTTTTCTTTCTCCATCATTGTACATCGCAGTTAAATTCAGGTTGTTGCCCTTTCTCGGTTGTATTGCGTTAAAAACACCACTTCAAATGTTGGGGAAGCGGGGGTGGGGAAAAGTATGGACGAACTACTCCTGTGGAATTTTACAACGACCCACTCTGAAGTTTGCACTTGTTCGAAGTCGCGCAAAGTGCTAGGCACTTAAATTTAGTCGTCGCCGCATTACTGTTTCCTTCCTTCTTTCCTTCCCCTTCCCCCGTGAGATTCATGAGGTCAGCTAGTGTACTACAAGCAAGAAAAAGCATTTCAAAAGCGCGGTAATTTTTTCTACAGCCTAAGAACACTGCCGTTTCCTCGTTGGTAGTTGTGAACGAAAGAGAGAATTAGTTGTTAAAGGCTTTCGTATGCCACCGAGCAATGTTCACGCATAAGCAGAGACTTCAGCACGCAATCAAGGGGGAAAAAATGGTCTCGTGCTAGTTTTTCAAACGGTGCCAACTTTCACGTCGGCACGTGTGTCGTTCATATTTGTAATCTTTGCACTTCTTTTTAACCAACTACCAGGTCAAACGAGAGAGTCGCGTCACTCCTCGGCTTTTGCTTAAATCTACGGCATATTCCTGCATGCAGCAGATTTTCATGGGAGTCGACGGCTGCAAAAGAGTGCAACGTTCGATGCAGAGCTTTGCAAGGCAACCGTCACGGGAGCCAGTAGGTTTAAGAGTTACAAGTGACTTAAATGGGATGTCACTTGCTGCTTTTTGTCGTGCGCCGTCAGTTGGGCTGCCTACCAGAAGTATTCCAAACCAGTTTTTTAAATGTGGCCGCAAGAGCCGCAGGCGTTGCAACTAAGCTTGTCTTGTAGAGGCAGTGGGCCCCGTTCATTATTATCGCACTTTTGTTTTTACACGCGCAGATCTTTTAAGGAGATGATTGGTGCTACGGCAGTACACTTGCAGCCGGTCTGTGGTGCAGTGAAAAAAAAATAAGGATGACTTACGTAATGCCTCGCCTTAATTTCTTGTCTACACAGTCTGTGTTATTTTTTGTCGCGTCGTTTACACCTTTTTTGTATCGCGTGTGTGCTGGCACAGATGCACCATTCCTTTCGCGGTTTCTCAATTTTTACGGCCCATTTTTAAAAACTGCAGCATCTAGTCACCACTATTTCATCCGTAGCATGATTTTAGGTAATGTACTCAAAACCAATCAAAGTGGTCTACACGTTTTATTGTAGCTTTGTTTATTCTAAACCAGTCGGTCTTTTTTTTTTTTCCCCAAGTCCAGGCCTCAAAGCAGCCACTGTCTCTAGGTTCTCGCATGGTCTTCTTTTTCTTTTTTTTTTTAGCTTATTGCATAAACCTATGCCTCTCTTTTATCAAGCTGCTACTTGTATCGCAAAAACGAGCAAAACGTGTTCACACAGACTGTTCCGTTACGTCTGTATTTCGGTAGTTGCGTGGCCTTCATTTTTTACCTCAAGAAGCTTGGCTCCCGAGTTTGTTGCATACTTGTGTGATGTCTCCTTTTACAAAAGCAAGTCGGAAGATTGTACTCGGCGCAAATTGCAATGCACAAAAATGCAAGGGGGGATATGGGAGTCCTTTTTATATAGTATACATCTTTCGTGGTCTGCAGAGTTTAACGTAATTTTGTAATTGGAGCGAGCTGAAAACCGTGCTTTGAAGTGCTTAACGCGCCACGGCTGTCGCGGTGTGTGTCTCTGTTGGGGTTTTGAGCGACAGTGCATTGGTGGAACTGTGCAACAGGACACTGGTGCGTGCTCTCCTTGTTACCGCTTTCCAAGAGGGCTCTCGCGTATGTGCCAGCGTCGGCTGCCTGCCTGCCTATCGGTTCTCCTGCCACGGCATCTCTTCCTGTTGTCTTGCTTGTGCATGAGAGTGCGATGCTTTTTTGTACATAATATATATAAATATATATATAAATAAATATATATATATATGCGGGTTTGTATTACATGCACAGCTATTAAAATGTGTTTTGATGTCACTTGTGCCCATGCGTGGTCTTTTTTTCGAAGTAGGGGAGTCAGTTTCGTAAACTTCAGTGTACATAGTGCAGGGGTCTCAAACACGTGGCCTGCGACCGGAACATGATCGTCTTCACTCCACATTTTTTTTTATTTTTTTATGTATGTTCATGAGTAGGCAGGCGTGACTGATCTAAAGCATTGTTTTCATGCAGCACCCCATGTAGTCACCATGTGTTGAAACATAATTGCGAAACAAAAAAAAAAAGGTATATTTCATAATCGGCGTCCAGATTTTTGTCATTTTGGAGGTCTCTATCGACATGTTGTTGGAATCCTTGGTACCAAATATCCTTCAGAAATGACCCATACGTGAGATATTGGAAAGGTTTTCTTTCAAATGGCAACGTCTGCTGACACATGGGGGGCCATGGGGGGCCATGACAATTTTTATAAACTACCCTCCCCCCCCCCCCCCCACTTTACATTCTTCCCGGCCCTTGTGGGACTAAATGGCGTGACTGCGGCCCACTGGCTGAGGTGAGTTTGAGACCCCTGATATAGTGGAACACATGGGGGGCCATGGTTTTTAAGGAAACCAATTATTTCCTAGTGTTCGTAACTGCATTATGTGTACCGTAAGAGAAATGGCTGCCATGACGTCTGGTGCAGATAATGTTTACAATACTTGTAAATTTGGGGTTTTCTACTTTAAACCCAAGTTTTCCTATGTGGTGTTTTCTCTTAAAGGGGGCCGGCAACACTTTTTCGGCAAGTCCACTGCTATTATTGTGAAGAAAAAACGCAATGTGATTGAACTTGTCTAAAGGTTCATTTACATCGGTTCCTTGCGCTGTAGATTTACGATGACCCTCTTGCAGTCTGGCCGTCTTGTCTTGAGTGTGCCTATTGCCATCACAAGTACTGTACAGTGTTATGATTGGCCTTCGTGGCTTGGCGCCGCTTGGATGCTATACTCGGCGACAACTTATCTTGACATTGGAGCGAAGGCTACGGAGGCGGGGCTTCCACACATACGTGTTGCTCCGCAAGTAGTTCGGCAGCTTGCGCCTGATTTTGGTTTTGCTCGCTGGCATCGTTAACGCGTTTAGGAAAACACATACTTGAAAATTATGAATGGGAGAAACATTTCGATTGTTCAGTGTACATTTTAGTGTCCTATTACGAGTATATTTTTCTTGGAGAACTAGACCGCGCGTATTCGGCCGCACAGTGACGTCACGGACGCCATGTTTCCTTGGAAAACGGGTGAGCTGAAAAGGTGGTGCTGTCTAAGAAATGGAAAGAAAAGGAAAGCATTCTTGCAAGGTGAACGATAACTGTATTTTGCCTGCAACTTCCCGCAACTGTTTTAAGTCTCATAATAAATAAAGCAGTATTTATTTCAGCAAGGCAAATGAGAAAATTATCAATAAACTTCAGTACTATATTTTTGACGCGGAAGCAGACATGCACTTTGGTTCTGTAGCTTTCAGAGTGCTGTCAAGGAAAGCTGTCGCCGAGTATAGGAATGATTTTGGCGCCGTCTGCCCTTGCTTTATTCTGGGTCAACGTTCCCCAAAGTGCACCTGATGCAGCGACAACACGGCAGTCGTGTTCTAAACCCTTCAAAGCTGTCGGCGCCCCTTGTCAAATGCCTTGGACACAACCGACCATATCAACAGTATCAGGCAGGAGGGCTGGTCACCTTACAGTTGCTGTTTACCTGTAACCTTAACGTAAGCAAAGTGCCTGCACTGCAAATAGAGTAATCTTGTATATCGCATTGTTTGCTGGCACCTGCCCTATACCATCCACGTCTGTGCTGTGTATTCCAATTCTGTATTGCAACTGTAAATACAACATTGCGTGGCACAGGAGAATCGTTCAGCAAGCGACACAAAATGCCTTTAAAAAAAGCACACCTGTGGCTTTGATAAGGAAAAGCAGATGCTGCAATATGAAGCTGTGTACATGTTTTTTTGTTTTTTTTTTTTCATTTGAAAGACTGCCCTTAGGCATAACATATTTACATGATTATCATGACAGGAGCATCGCATGTAAAAAAACAAGTTGAACTCTTGCATAAACAAGGATAGGTGGAGTGGTACTTGTACCCAACCCATCTAGTCCGGAGGGCGACTGGTTGCTCCGAGGTGGTGAAGGCGTGCTTGCTCTAGGCTCGGGCATGACCACAGCGTGTGTCACGTCCACTTCAGTTATAGAAGTGTCATAAAAGGGGCATGTGGTTCCGTATGCTGCGTGGTAGTGTAGTCGCTGCCGGTGTAAGCGTCGCCCCAACGCAAAGTCTTCAAAGCGCCACCTCCCCTATGCGAGTAATTTGCACCAGGGAGGTTGGAACCACACAGTGGTACGAGTGCTTGTGTGGTGCGTTCTTGCTTAGTGAACCTTCATGAATGTGACTCGGCATTTCCATACATATTATGCACTTAGTACAGCTGTGACCAATGCTTTTAGCTCTGCACTGGTGCAAAATGAGTATGTAGGTCTGTGGATAATCTTTCTTCTGGAAGTAAAATACTAGCAAGAATTGCGAGCCCAACTTAAGCTCAATGTCGGATCGGTGCGCACACTGAAGTATGCCAGTCAGCCTGAGCATGGCTCAAGCCTGAACGAAAGTTGCCTGGCCCCCTAAACCGCCTTCGATAATTTAACATTTGGTTCGATCCCGGCTGCGGCGGTCACATTTTGATGGAGGCGAATTGGTAGAGGCCCGTGTACTGTGCGATGTCAGTGCACTTTAAAGAACACCAGATGGTCAATATTTCCGGAGCCCTCCACTACAGCGTCTCTCATAATCATATCGTGGTGTTGGGACGTGAAATCCCAGATATTATTATTATTATTATTATTATAATGTAACATTTCAAGTAAACATCCGCATTGAGTTCAGAGTGCCATCATGATCAACAATGCCAAACGTGGGCGTGCCACAAATAAAAAAAAATTTCACCGACGGTTACAATGCTACCTAATGCTAATTCTGAATGCAGCTTTGTCTAGGGGCAAGGCCAACTGTGTTTGAAGTTGTGGCTTTCTGCAAGGCATCAACTTAAGCCACAAACCATAATTTTCGCGAAGTAGGACAGCATCCACTATGCCATTATTCGTCTTTCTGCGGATAAGCGAGGTACCCGCTACACATCTGTGAGGTATTATGTGCACTTTGTTGATGCTGCATGTGGCTGATGACGATGAAGAATTGTGGCTGAGCACTTTGCAGTGGGTGGGAAGCATTAAAGCACATACTCATTGTGCAATTAGCATTGTGTGATGACTGGTTGTTATTTTACTCTTCTGCCACGTTCTATTACATAGGTGAACGTGATTCCTTGCCTGACATGATGCCTGTATAGTAGGCTTGTGCGAATAGTGAATTTTAGGTTCGAAGCGAATAGTGATTTTGGTCGAATAATTTCGAATCGAATTCGAATAGTATATATGACATATTATAAAGAAAAATGGGCATATTTGTCATGACCCAACTAACCTGCAGAATATTTTTAAAAATTGAAACAAGGCCTGTGCAAATTCCATTTTTTTTGGTTCAAAGTAAGTGTAAACAACTTTGAATAGCAGCAGGATTTTACTTTCAGTAGAATGCAAGTGATAACCTGTAAAATATGTTACGTTTTAAAATTTAGTATACTTAGAGCATATAAGCCGGTATAACAAGCTTTTAAACTTAAAAAATGATGAATCGATGTGAGGGTAATATATGTTCATTTAACCTAGAAGTGGGGCTTCGCGGCAGTGCGCATTTCCCCTGAATAGGTGTTTTCACGGCTTTACATTCGCTCCACTGCAGTGAAACCACCTTTGCAGAAGGTTACATGCGGGCTATACCTGGATAGGTGCTTTCACGGCTTAGCACCCCTCCACTGCAGTGAAACCACATTTACAGGGGGGTTACATGCAGGACTAACATACACCTATTCGTTCATTTCGAATACTCGCACAAGCCTACTGTATAGGGTCCTTTCGCGTCTACTATTTGATGGCTTTATTCCCATGTATTAAAGAAGAAAAAAAAAAACCATTGTGGTGCTGTGGTAGAACGCTCGACTGCCACGCAGAGGGCCGAGGTTCAAACCCCATTCAATCTGGGTGTTTTTTTTCATGTCTATTGGTTACGCCACCGACAGCAACGCCGCTTTACGCAGGAGCAGGCGCCTAAGAGTTGTGCCCTAAAAAAACCATGCCTTGTCTCCTCTGGGCCTTTCAGTATCCCCAGTGTTGGCCGTGACGTTGCCACTCATGCCTCTTCAGGTCAGGAACAAAAAGAGCCTGTTTGTCTGCTCGCAGGCATTAGTGCTTGCTGCTCTTCCTCCTTGCACGGACAAGGAGGAGCACTCGGCCAGGAGGAGATGAGCCGACAAACGGAGCACAGTGAAAGAAATAACAATACAAGCGAGAGCCTTTTTTGGATTGTGAAACACGTGTAACTCCGCTATTACAGCCCTGTTTCAAAAAATTTTTGTGGTTACGTGTTTGTTAAAGACTCGTGCACAACTGCAGCACAACTAAGTTTTGATCTCTGTGTCGTTTAGGGGCCCTTTAAAGGGGCCCTCCAACACTTCTTTTGAAGTGCCTACATTGGTGCTGACCGCATCAACACGTAGTGGCGCTCGCCATAACTATTGCGGCGGTAATGACGACGGATGGCGCAGGCCTGTGACTGGATAAATCTAATGTTCAGATGTAATCGCGGCGTTGCATCAAAATAGGGATTATTATTGTGTTTCTTTTTTCTTTAGCGTGTTTTATCACTGAACACGGAACAGACTAAAGCTCTCCGCTTTTTTGAACTTGAAAACTGCAGCGTCAGGCAAAGAATGCGCCGAATGCTACGACGCTGGAGGAAACGCGCCGGGGACGCTCCAGGCGCCGTTGTTCAAGTTCGAAGAAACTGAAGTGAAAAAAATGTAAGAGTGTTGATATGGACACCGTTGCAACAAGAAAGATCACTAAAACTACAAAACATTATAGAGGCGTTCGCGAGCTGCCTCGTTTCATACGTGAGGTTTACTCTTCAAGCACCACACTGTTTATTACCATCGCAACGGTGTCATCAATACGTTGGAAATAATGGGCAATATGGCATGCAAGCTTCCTGTATGTAAGAGCTTTCAGTTAATTTCACTGGGGGGCCATCCTACATCACAGAGCGTGAGGGAAATGTGGTCAGGTGACCCCGCGAAAATCGAGTTGAGGGTAGGCGTCCATTTCATTGTATATTAAATTTTCTAGGCTCAATATCTTGGGACTGCGTGCCCCTCCTATCGCTGTCGTTTTTGCTGCACTAATCTCTTCAGCCTTAACTCTACGCAACCTGCTAAGTAAAACATGTAAAACAATGAGGTCTTGAAAAATGTTGGAAGATCTACAGATCTTTAAGGAAGATCTGTAGTGGGTAAAATGCATTTTGTCAATAGGAACTTTCTGGTGGTCTTTTTCCTTTGCCCTGAAATGTTATGTATGTTTTTTTCATCATTGGAGATGAAATGCTGCCACTGGCCAGTTTACCAGTAAAGTGCCTTTCTGTGAATTTCAATGCATGGTTAGAATTTCATAAGGCACTTAGTGTTGTCACACAACATCCAGGGCAACATCTTTCAAAATGAAAGATACCATGCAAGTAAACAATCAAGAAACAATGGCAAAGAAAAGCAATGTATCATTTATTGAAACATGGAGTGCAAGACATTAAAAACCATACTTTGCTTGAGTCTGGCGCTTAGTCATACGATTTTGTGCCCAGGTGTTTTTCAACTCCTGTTCTCGTGCCTTGGCCTAGGAAAAAAGAAAAAAGGTGCTTTGTGAAACATACATATATATGTGGCACTCAAAACCACTGAAGTTGTTATACACGTTAGTCTTAACAGCAACTTTGTTTACAATTTTGCCAGCAATTTAGTGCCTCAGAAGTAAAGGCTCACCCTGTAGCTTTCAAGTGTTCACAAATTTGCAACACCATGCTGTGCCTATAGAATTTTAAAAAGGTGAATGTGGCTGTCTTGTGCTGCTGTCTATCGATGCAGCGAACAGGTGTAAGCACGCACACAATGTGCCAAAATGATAGGAAAAAAGCTACGACATTGTGACATTGCAATTCAAGTAATAAAGACAGTTTTAACATCACAGAGCTATCCTACGAACTGCAGCAAGCATTATAATGGAAATAGTTTCTACTGGCAAAGCATATGTGCAAAAGCATGTGCTTGGGCATGTTTGTTCATAATCCAGTGCAGAATTTCAGCATGCTACACTGGGCAGAAGGCACTTGGACATAGCATGTATGACAGCACTGTGTTCCTGGGCCTTTCGTCCCGCATTCTTCAGTGCACTATAACGCTTTGCTATACATACATGTAGGGACTATATACACACATCAGGGCTTTGCTACAATATTTGGTAAATTGTATTTCCTTTGCTTCATAGTGCTTTAAGATCCCATTCTTTGTCAGTACTATAGAAGAAATAAGACAATGAAAGGGCTAATAGCTGAAATGCCATATTTGGCTGCCACAGTTCCTTGTTTCATCCAGATTCAATAAAAAGCTTGGGAAACTCGACAAAATAATGGTAATAATTCACTCATAAAAGGCGTAATGACGATTCCTCATGGAGGTGCATTCCTCATTCTGCAATCTTTGTGGCAGCAGTATCACCACCTTAAGGCAGATGGCACCACTGGCTAGAGAATACACTTCTTTTGGTTAGGCAACGATAATCACAAGCAACTCAGTAAAATTCCCATTGAAAGTATACTCATACATGCAGTATAACAACAAATGCCTCATGCCACCACTGCGATAAGGGTGGTGCCCCCCCCCCCCCCCTCCCAAATTTTCACCTGCCCCCCCCCTTTGGCCCCCCTAAGTGCATAGAACACAATGCATAAGTTGCCTGCCCCCCCTGAAGGAACTCATTCAATATGCGTGCCCCACCAGTAAGAAAAATCCTGGTGCAGCCCCTGCACTGTGAAGCATGAGTCTGAAAAATTTTCACCTGGCGGAGCCATCTAACACCTTTAACTAGGCGCCAGCTACCAACTTCTTTTATACACGATGGCATGCATGCACCTTGATATGGTAGTAATTGGAGCTGTCCTGCATATAGTAAGTGCTTGGCAGGAGTTGTCACTAAATATTTTTTTCTTGGGCTCAGCAGTTGCACTGCATTACAGATTTGAATAATCAACAGCTTCCTGCAACAAGAGCACTCACTTGCTGTGCCAAGTAGGTGATCTGGTGTTTGCGACGATGCTGCTGGCTTGTGTTGAAGTCGCTCGTGTTGCTGTGGCTCGAGTACGTGGGCTGTTCAGTGAGGCCCCGAATGAGGATCTGAGTCTTGTCGATCTGGTTATCAGCGCACACGTCAATGATGTTGATCTCCTCTTGACGCTTGCCACGCAGTCTCACCAACTGCAGCAAGGCAAAAGCATCAGTCAGGGCTGTCAGACTCTCGCTGCTACTGTTCCATTAAGCACAAGGCTTAGCAACTCATAGTTCATATTAACCAGACATTTTCTGCCTATTCTATCGGCCTTTTAATGAATGAGCATTAAGTTGCTAGCAATAATTGAATATGAATGCAGCAACAATAAAAAAATTGTCACTGCATTAGCAAAGCCTTACCTACAGCCAGTTTTACCAGCACATACATATATGGCATAGTAGTCGAGAGTTCGACATAACACCATCTGGTCAGGTAAACACATTGTTAAAAAGCAGGCCACTCACCAATGTCAAAACAAAACGAAATGACGCTTTTCAGATCCAATCTTGTTCATAAATCTTGTGATCTGTGAACAAGGAATCCGTACGGATCCCGAAATGTCGTTTTGTTTCGTTTGGCATTGGTCGGTGACCTGCTTTTTAACAATACGTATATAGCAGTATGGCCTGGTATGAAGCAACATAATATTTGTGCATGATCCACGTTCACAGGCCGTATGTTGCCTTCTCTCAAATATAAAATATGTACACATGAACACTGCATGCAAAATGCCATTTTGAAATCCTCCAGCATGAGCCTGAAGTATGTAAAGAGGCAGGCTCATATTGGTTTTGAAGTCGACATTGTTCTTTAACAGAGTACCCTATCAAGCAGACATTGCAGGAAAATCACTATGCACAAAGACAATATCCCGGGCAATTTTTGATACAAGGAAATGAGATAATGGTGCATAGATATTTAAATGTCTTTTTGAGTACTTAAGATCTGACGGACTGCATAGGAGTACAGCGTGCAAGTTAGCATCTCCGTGTGTAGATGCACTGGAAGACAAAATCAATATCAACCAACCTGCTTTATTGATGGTAGTAATTTGCGCGAAACAAACGAGGACGAAGAAAGGATACACACGGACAAGCGCAATGTTGTTGTGCTTGTCCATGTGTATCCTTTCTTCGTCCTCGTTTGTTTCGCGCAAATTACTATCATGAATTCGTTCCAACTCAGCCGGCTAGCAGTTTTGCTGCTTTATTGGACCCTTTCTGAAGGCCACACATATTTTCACTATACAGAATGTGCCGAACAAATTATGTTATGCAGTTTAATATTTCAAAACTGCATGCCAGGTTATGAGATGCTGCAGTGGAAGACCCTGGAGTAATTCTGACCACCTGAAGTTCCTTAAAGGGTCTGTTAGTTTTCATTAGGGTTGTGTCTAAAATAAACAAGCCCTTAAGAAGTTGCCATTCTTTCATTCCTTTATAGTGAGGGTTTTGTTCTGGCAGAGTTGTGCCTTCATGTAGTATGCAATGGTTTATTGGTCAGCTGCCAGCTCTTAAAAACATCACGTGCCACATGATACCAACTGGCAAAAAAGCGTGTTCCACGGTCACTGTCGTGGCTACTAATGGCCCTGGCTAACACTCCCAGGTTTACATGCACAGAAACACTCAATGAAGTGGATGGGAGGACTACTGCCACTGTAGCTCAGTTGGTAGACTGTCGGATTTGCTACCTGAAGGTTGTAGGTTCGGGCTTTACCGGTGGCGAGTTGTCTTTTCGTCCACTTTACTTTTTTTTACCATGTTTATCACACCATATATATCACGTTTTACCATACATATCATGTTTACTATGCTACATTTAAAAAGGCTACAAATAGCATCACTTATATCTTTTTTGGCTTCATTGTCTGTTGTTTTTCATTAAGAGTGCTCCTGACAACTTTTCCTAAGTATTTTTGCACACAGCACAGCTTGGAAATTCTTTAGGGAATCCAACCTGCAAGCTCGAGCTCACCAACAGAACATCAAAGGCAATGAGCCACCAACCACGGTGTGCACAGTGCTGATTTCTGTTCACGTGAGTTGGTATCACATACCAATTCATTAAAAAACAAAGTCATGGATAAACTCACAGCTCCATCATCAAGCTCAACGTCATAGACAGATGTCCCTGGCTCTTCAGGTTCTGCATAGACGATCTTTCCCTTGCGACTTGGCGCAGGTGGTTGAACATCAGGGCCGGGCTCTACATTGACACTCGGCTGTGGCTCTGGCCCGGGTTCTTGTTCGCCATACGAAGAACTCACGAGTGATCTAGCATGGGCAGTGGATGGTATACTGGCATCAGCAGCTTGCAGCTCGGCGTCAATGTTCACTTTTGGCAATGGCGGCTCACTGAACGTGAAAAAGTTTGGTGTATCTTCAGTGGTATCTGCATCGTCGCCGTCGTCTTGCTCCCACGGGTATGACGTAGATGGCTGTGGTACGGCTGGTGCCTGAGACTTTCGCACAGGCTGTTTCGAAACTGGTTTTCGAGGAGGTGGCGGCCTCGCCACCACATGTGGTGTCATCTGCTTTGTTGTTAGGGAGCCATGTTTTGGTGCCGGCAACATGCCTATGAGACCAGAACCAATCTGTAAGGAAAGAAAAGATGGACTCATCTAATGTGTTAAAAAGACAAACAATTTTTTTCACATTAGTAAATTACTCTTTCAAGATTTCAAGATCACCACACTTGCTGCGAGAAGACGCTTGGCAAGTGAGAAAACGCGCAATAAGATAATGCAGATGGCGACACCACCTTGAAGTTCCCGCACTGAATGCTGTGACGTCAGATTTTGATGGGATCTACTAGGTCTTACATAATTCCTAATCAGTAAAAATGATGTACATTGTCCTCTGAGAGGGACATAGACTTAAAGGGGTGGTGTCATCAAATTTTGAGGTTATAACAAGCCTGTTGTGGGTTTCCTCTGTATGCAAGGACACTCCATACGAAGGGTCGGACGCAGCAAACGTTTAGAATATATTTTAATTCACTTCCAAAGTGTACCTAAATGCTCACTCTCCCGATCAATGCCCATCGCTAGCGCATCAAAACTGACATAGCTCTATGGGAAGGACAACGAAAGTTGTAGTGACGTCACAGCATATCTGTAGTGACGTGAGTGTCCTCGGGACCTCCGTTACCTCCAGAACGTACGTACCGGCAAAGCATCGGTTGCTACATCACTTGCCGAGTTTCGATCGCATCCTGGCGAAGTGCTGCGCATCTTCGCGCGAGCCTTGTATGGTCACGTGACCAAGCCTACTACACTTCTACGTCACTGCCCAACTTGGTGCCCAGAAACCGAAACCCAAAGTTGTACGCATAAATAAGGCGACATTAAATTATTTAGCGAGAATACGTGAATCTTGGTGCGTGTATCATGCTTCCTAGAGCTATAAGAAACACTTGCAGCGAAGAACGCGCAAGCCACAAATTTGGTGGCACCACCCCTTTAATATACTAAGTTTCAGAAAATTTCATTGCGCCATTGTCACAAAAAAGCTGAAAATAGTTTGAAATTTGTGAGATGTGGAGACTTCGGCACGGAATTTAAAAAATAGAACTGTGACTGATTTTCTCCTCTATTATTAAACCTATGATGGTGAAATTCACGGCATTAATGTTCTCAGGAAAAAGTTATCAATCTAAACCGACTCATTGCTTCACTTTAGAGTACCTTTAAGGTACACCATAACATTAGCTAGCTCACTCTTTCGTAAGACTTCCATGCAAACTTTTCTTGTCATGCACACTACACCGAAACAAGCATGCAGGAGTGAATAACCGATTACCTGAGCAGGTCGAAACTTTTTTTTCTTGTTTTCCTCCTCCTCCTCTTCTTCATCATCAAACTGTGAATACACAGGAGGCATATATTGAACCCAGACTGCAGAAGGTACAAGTGAAGACCATGTTTGCGAGGCCACAATTTCATCATTACTAATGAAAACATTCTTTAAACGAAAAGCAATTAGAAAACAGATGTAAACCGTGTGCACAGTAGACGACAGTTGCAATGAAGTTGCTATATTTGGCACTTTGCGCACTCCTAACTATTATGTATGAGCTGTATCAAAAAAGAAAAAAGTCATAATGCATGTCGTAATGAAGAGAGTACCAATACGCAAACCCTCATTGTAACGTAATCACCTTATTTAAAGCTTATCATGGTTCTGACTGGACTACACTCTACGAAGAACTCTGAGAAAAGAAAGAGTGTATTCGAGGCACCTTGCTGCTGCTGAACAATAATCGTCATCTAGCTTGTGTTCCCTTTCTTGAAAACCGTGTGCCCGTTACTTTCCTATCAAGAATGCTGTTTCACGCCCCATGTACACACATTGTTCATGATGAAAATGTGCCAGGCATGCAGCGATAATGGATAGATTGACAATTATTATGTATATTTTATTTCTTTTTGCTTGGCAATGGCAACTATTACTCAATCACACTTTTATGTAATCAATTACATGCAACCACTTGGTTTATCCAGCAAGAGAAGTGTTTTTAATGCAAGCTGCAGCTTTTAGCAGATCCCGGTTCATTATTTGGCCGAAACAGCAATAGCACGCCTGTAGCCGTCGAATGCAGCAGCCTCATGGATGCTCATCTTTATACAAGCAAACCTGGGCATTCTGATTTATTTTATTTTTTTCACCTCAAGGACAAATCGCGTAGCCTGTTTTATCAGCACTTATTTAGAATATTGTTATGGTTTCACTTTTCCGTTTTCATTCAACAGTTCCTGACCACTGTTCTACAAAATCCCCATCCATGCCGCAGCATTCGCATCACCAGTGAAAGCCCAAGTTGCATCTGTGAAGGGACGTGATGCAGAGACTACGTATATGAAATCCAAGGTTTGACGGCAATCCGTCTGGCCGAGGAAAAGCATACTGTAAACACGAAAATATGCACCGACCAAAATGTTTACTTGACATTTCAGCTCCCTATATGGGAGCCGAAACGTCAAGTAAACATTTTGTTCTTTTTGGTTGGTGCATATTTTTGCGTTTACAGATGACTATGTACACGCATGCCCCCCATGCTACATAAGCGGGCCTGCATGCTTACGAGAAACCACTACAAGGTGCTATGTAGCTGAAACTACTCTTTTGTCTCTCTTTTTACGAGCGCCTCATACATACGGGTGAAGTTTGTTTATACCTTAAAGGCCTGCTTGAGTAGCGTAATAGTTAGGAGACGGATTTTGTGCACAAAGTACCAGGTATGATATGCATGAAGGAAGCGAATTCTGAGGGCTCGTTTCTTTTGCTTGCCACAACCTTTATGAAAAACCAGCAGGTGTAATATGTGCCAGTACCAAACTGCAAGTCTTTATCAAACGTGAGACATTCAGTTTGATGCAAGATGATGTCAGAAACAACTTTTTTTATGGGAGTAGGCAAAGAAATGCTTGGCACATGAAATTGGAAGTCACATAAATGTAATCAGTTATTTTATAGTAATTCATCAGTGATTTCCATGAGAGCATAACTGGTAACTATAATCAACAGCATTTTTTACTACAGTAGTTGTAATCGGGATAAATTTTTTTTCTTTTCTGTAACGTGAACAAGTCTTGTCATGGTAAACGTATAAACTTTCAAAGGCAATGCATAAAACATAGCAGTGATTTAGATAATGCGAACGAATGTGACTTTCGAGGCACACATTACGCAATAACTATTCGCACAGCTCTGTGTCTAAGAGGTCTACAGTATCTTCTACTCTACGAGCGACACTGAGCTCCAGAAGCATGGCCATGAAGGAGAAGTTAAATAACAGTTTCAATTAAGTTAGGAAAACAAGCTTAACAAAGTGTCGTAGAGCGGTCTTTCATTATAACCGTTAGAGCATTTCAACATTGCATAACATACAAGGTAAAAGTGGACCCAAGTCACGTGTTTTTAGCGCCTTTAGGCTGCTTGCCCTCGATTTATAAAGCCTATTTGCCGGTAAACCTAAATCACTAAATCAAGTTAAACAGGGAAAATACCTCGTTTAAAGAAGGTATGAGAATCTGTGCCCGCTTAGACTTTGTGGACTTATTTGCTTGTTTCACGACTACGTCTTGCAACGAAGGATCGTGCAGCGTTGTTGCGCTGTGTTTGGGAGGAGGTAACCTCGAAAACAACTTTTGTGGATTTGGAGGGTCCCCGGTGTTTGCGACAGCAGGCTGTTGTTGTTGAGGTGCTGCGCTTTCATTATCAAGTTCTTCATCTCTTTCAGTCACGGAATCGCGCACATCCTCAACAATCTCTTCACCAAGTTCCTTGTCCACTTCTCTTGCAGAATCGTGCACATTACCAGTAAGTTTGTCGGAGCCTGCGTCCTCACTGCTATCGTCTTCAGAGGCATCGCTGTCGGCATATGCAACAAGGGACATCTCTGCAGCCTTTCCGTCTCTTGCGTGGTTCACGAGCAAACAACAAAATGAACACTATCGAGGCATGGTGCTCACATATGCCATCAAGCTACCCGAGCACAGGCAGTGGTTTTCACGCGTTATGAGAAACGGTCGCTCGACTCGTCACACGAAAAACAACCGCCAATGCCAACGATACGAGTCAACGGCGCCATATTAGAAGTTGCTGGCTATCACGGAGAAACGATTTGGCTTGGCCGCTTGGCTCACTTCATCTATCCATGTTGCTAGTTTCAGTTTCTGTATTGTTTTGTAGGTTTGTATAGAAGCCAGGTCTAGCTCGCTATAAAGCCACGTAAAAGCGCGCGAAATGTTGCTACTGAAATGTTTAACAAGGCACCTTAAAAAATTAAAAGTAACAAGCGTTTCCTGTGATGATGTTTTGTAAGACAGGCCTTCACAACCTTATTTTGGTTTCGTTTTGTTTTGTTCTTTTTTCTTTTTTGCAACGTGTGCTGCCAGCTGCCGGCATCCAAGAGAAGTAGCCAAAATCGGATGAAAATTCGCGCAAAACACTCGCTTCGGCTCGTGCCTCCAGAACCGCCATGTCGAACTGTGTGGGCTTTTCTCTCGCCGAGTGGTTGAATTACACGCGCTGGCCGTTTTTACAGTGACGTGCGCGCGAGCTGGATCCGCGAACGGCGGCGACGAGTGGTGTCACCTGAAGGCGACGCTCATCAGGTCCGGCAACGGCGGCTGGCGTTTGCCCTTTCGCCTGATTATTCCCATCGGAGCGACTACCGCACCGTGTTTCCTTGGCAACTCTCCGCCAGCACTCGCAACGCTCACAACAGGTAGGATATCGCTACACTGCTGCACAGCTCGTTTGGCTCGTGGTAAATCTTTACGGGCCACGGAGTGGCCGCAACCACTGTCACGGATCGCCGAGCGGGTGCCGGCGCCGAGCAGCGCTGGCGCATAGCGTTTTCTCCGTACAACCGGCCCGCGCTGCTCCGGTCGCACCAAGTGGAAGCGGCTGCGATCGGCGTGCCGGCATTTGTGTTGGGTACGGGCGATTCGAGAGAGGTGCTGACACTTGTTGGGGGGCCACCCCGCCGCACAACTCACGGACGGGTCGAACGGGCCTGTGTTCCAGGGCCGTGTAAACAGACACGGGGTCTCTCTCCACATCGATCGCATCGAAGCTCGCCCTGCGCAGGGAAAAACCGCGGCCTGCCTGACGTATATATATATAATACTGCGCGACTATCTGAGCGGCAGGAAGAAGCAATGCGAGCACTGGAAGAGCGCCAGATCGCGCCGGCATTTTCTCGTGAGTAGAATACGCCGCCCCGCCCATCCGTTTGAGCGAATGAATCGATTTTTTTTTTTTTTAGGTGGCCGCATTGTTTAATGAAATGTCCGACGTGACCCAAATCGTAAGACCCGCGCTTCCCGAGCAATGCTGCGCCAGCAGCAGTCATCGTTCGTGGGCTGCCGCCACTGCTGCTGTCGTCGACTGTGCGTGGGATTAAGCGGATCCCTCCTATCCGGGACACACCTTCGTGAGTACTGATATACTACACTGCGTTTACAAGCACCCGTATCGCGGTCAACCCTCTTTGCTCAACAGATGACTGGAACTCCCAAGGCTGACACTATACGTATTGTATCATAGTTTCGTACTGCGCCATGAATGCGTACAGTCGTGTACGAGGAAAAACATCCGTCGTGGCCACAAGGCCGAGGCAGCCGCCTTAGACGCGTTGACCGCCCCTTTTTTTCCCCCTTGACTTTTATCCCACGCTCTCCGACATTGGGGCACATGTTGCCCGCTTGTTTGTTTTGCTGCACCTTGCGCTTTCCGGCACGTGCCCCCGAGAGTGCGTCTTGCACCGTGTGCCTCGTGCGGTGGAGAGATACAAAATGGGCGTGTTCGTCCCAAGGAAGCCACGCCGTTCCGTAGTCGAATCCGTGCGAAACCTGTCGACACACGGCATACTCGACTGTGCGACACGTCTCAACTACCCAATTGTCGATTAGCAGTTAACGAAATAATTAGATAATTACCGCCCGTGTAGCTTGTGTCTGTGTGAGACACTCGAATATTAGCTGCAACCCCGGCGCCAGACCATTGCTAGTTGCGCAACGCGGTTTTTCTCAGCGTCATCTCCAGAGTTGCTCGCCTGTTTAGTCATCGGCCGCTTACGTGTTCAGTGAGCGCGCCTTCTTTAAATGCGCGACGTGCTTAGTCCCTTCGGGTAACGCTTCAATAACGTTCGCAGGTTACGTTTATAAGCGCGCCGCTGCTTGAACGACACGTGAGTGTTCCTGCTTCTTGTGCTCAACAGGACGGCTAAAGACGGAAGAAGTAATAATATTTGGGGTTTTACGTCTGAAATCCACGATATGATTGAGGGACGCCGTAGTGGAGGGCTTCGGAAATATCGACGATCTGGTGTTCTTTTACTTGCACTGAGATCGCACGCGGCCTTCAACATTTCGCCTCCACCGAAATGCGACCGCAGCGGCCGGGATCGAACCCGCGACTTTCGGGTCAGCATCCGAGCACCGTAGCCGCTGATCAACCGTAGCCACGGAGGAAGGCGGAAAAACTAGTTACTGTATATGCTGCCCCAAGTGGAACACTATACAGTAACTCTAGGAAGAACCACTCGCGCAGGTCTCTTGTGATCGGGGTTGAAGTTCGCTGTCACGATTCGCTCTCTTGCTAGCTCAAGCTATGGATGGGAGCCAATCGCGATTGATGGAATTCGGTCCTGATCTGAAGCTAACGCGAATATGCGGCGGCATGCGAAATCGTTCATCAGCCACGACATGTTGTCTTTAGTTTTCTATTGTCACTTGAATAAGGAGACCCTGCTTTTTCAGACGGCTACTTCTGAAACACTCACTCGCCTCCCAACCTACGCGCATATAGACGGATCACTTAAACGCCGGCTGCTACCATTCAACACGAATGCCATCATGTTCATTGCCTAGCAACTACGTAAAACGCGACCTACCGTCTTGAATAAGTCGCACAGTGAGTTTCTCTCATAATCGTGATTAACGAGCGAACGCATTTCCGGCAACGGGCCGGAGTGCGCGAGTTCGGACTCCAAGAGCCGCAGCGAAAATCAATCGAATGCGCGAAGTCGAACGGTTTTACCGAAGGCGTCTGCAGGAGAGAAACGACTTTGCGAAACGTTCGCCGCTGGCCAAAAGTCGATCGCCTTTTTGCGACATTGCTGGGAGAGAGTGAAGCAAGCTGCGCGCGCTGACCGATAGCTTCTTCGCCGACCGTTGATGGTTCAGTATATACAGTGGCGAGGAACAGAGGAGTCGTCGCGCTCGATACGTCATCCTGCAGTGAGAGGGAAAGTCTATTGCCAAACACAGGATGGTTCGTGCTTGCTTGCGTTATCGCTAGAAGGTGTGTGCTTCATGCAGAAGTGGCACGACTCGCCAATATGTCGTGTATGCTCACTGACCGTTGCGCAAGATGTGGGTTTTTTGAGGCGGCGTACAGCGTGCATTGCGTAGACAAACTATGGTTTCAGTCGTGCAATACAGCGATGAGTTTACCAGTCACGAATTAGGGGTGCACACGGGACACTTGCTGTCGTGGGTCGATGTGATTCATGTGCGTGGTTCGGTAGCTTTAGCGGGGCTATACGTGTTTTGGATTTCCTGTAGACTTTTCAATAAAGCTGCCTAACTGTATGTCCGCGGAGTATGTCTTGCGCTGCCTGCGACTGATAAAAAAAGAATTCAGGAGCCCACACGCACGCCAAGCTTCGCTTGCCGGCAAGCGAAGCTTGACGTGCGTGTGGGCTCCTGAATTTTTTTATCAGTCGCAGGGACCGCAAGACAAGCGAAGCTTGACGTGCGTGTGGGCTCCTGAATTTTAATCAGTCTCAGGCAGCGCAAGACATACTCCGCGGACATACATAGTTAGGCAGCTTTATTGAAAAGTCTACAGGAAATACAACACGTAGCCCCGCTAAAGCTACCGAACCAGCACATTAGTCAGTCAGTCAAGAACTTTATTTAAAGGTCCTGAGGAGCTTGAGCTGCCGGGCGATCCATGAGGGACACCCTTGCAGCCGCTACCGTAGGCGACGCCCGAGTCGGGGCGGGAACGTGGAGGCGTTCCGCCAGTTCTTGGGCCCTCTGGACTGCCTTTAGTTGGTGGTGGAGCTCAGAGCTCCTGAGTGCCTCTTCCCAGTCCGACTCACTGGTGAGAGGTCCCTGAGGTAACGCGGGACATTGCCAGAGCATGTGCGAGAGTGTACAATTAACTTCTGCGCAATCTGGGCATTGCGGAGTGATGTCCGAGTTGTAAAGGCTGAGTCGGGCCCGTGATGGGTACGATCTCGTTTGTAGCATGCGAAAGGCGACCGCTTGCGCGCGAACCAGCACATGACGAAAAAACTTGCCGTGTGTGTGCCTGACCTACTACTTTCCTTGTTTGTTTACTTCTTTCTAGCATTGTTTCATTGTCTTCATATCCCACGCGGAAGCAGAACGGCTCTGATTGGTTGCGGGCGTGGCGCGAGAGGGCGCGCCTACGCAGTTGGCCGGCGCCGGAACGTGGGGTCATGCGTTCACATCCAGGCCACAATGAAATGTTGTAAGATGAAATGACCGGTGACCTCGATAAAAGATCATATTGCCGTATCAGAAACGGCTGATCGCAGTCAAGCTCACTATCGAGAGAGCATCGGTTATTGAAAAACGGCTCGTACAGATACGCGTGCGACCGGCGCACCTTCGAGGAACGCATTTTCTGTACCCCGCCGGCGTCGGGTTTTTCTCGTACGACAACGCCGCCGCGGAAATCTGTAACTCTTTACAAGCTTCGCTTGAGAACTTTATAGAAACCCGAAGGTGGATTTAGTAACGGGAATGCTCCCTTAACCCTAGCCACCTAGCCCTCCCACATTGACTGGTTTACTGTGCCAGTGCCGCTACTTTGCTGCAGAGGTCGGCAAAGAAATGTAGAACTCACTCAGACTCACTCAAGAAATATATCTTGTGCCTTGGACTCACTCGAACTCAGACTCACCAAAATTTTCTTGAGCTGAACTCACTCGGACTCACACTCACTAAAGGTTTCTTCAACCAGACTCATTCGGACTCAAACTCATCAAGACATTACTCACCCGGACTCAGACTCAAACTCACGGCCCGATCTGAGTCTGAGTGAGTCCGAGTGAGTCGACTCATGAGTGAGTTCGCCGACCTATGCTTTGCTGACAAGCCCTCCGACTGGAATCCCGGTTTACGAGAAGCGAAAGTGATCTCGTTGCCCGCGGAAGATTGAACATGTTCTTAAAGTTGCAAGCACTGATACCCACTGGATATTTATAAAATGTGCGCCAGAATGAGGGGTACCCCGCTCACTAAGATTGTAACAAAAATGATAATTGTTTGGGTTTAACCTCCCGAAAACACGATACGATTGTGGGGGACGCCGTATGGTGGAGGGCTTCGGAAATTTCGACCACCTGGGGTTCTTGAACGTACACCTAAACCTGAGTACACGGGCTTCTGGCATTTCGCCTCCGTCGAAATGCGGCTGCCGTGGCCGAGATTCGACCTCGCGACCTTCGGGTAAGCAGTCGTGCATGGCACTACAGACCACCGGACCGAGTCCCTCCGTATAGGACAGAACCGACGGGACGGATATCAAGAGATGAGAAACGCAGACGGCTGCGGCAACGAGCTATAAGTGAAGCCACGAAATTAAGAAGTTTGCGAGGATAAAATGGAATCAGCTCGCACGAGATAAGGTAAACAGGAGGTCAGTCGGTGAGGCCAATTCGTTTCGCAGTGGACATGATACGGATTGATGATGATGACACTAATGATGATGGCGAGACGCTCATGTCCTCATCGCCGTGTCCTTCAAATTCCTTCTTTCTGCTTCAATACTTTCCAGTTCGTTTATCTTTAACAGCGGAACGGTTCTAAGTCGAGCCTGCGTTGTCTGTATGTCTGTCCGGTGTCGCGCAGGTCACATGACCAGGGGGGGGGGTGAATGAAGAAATAAGAACCTCGTTGATACGTTTCCGAAAATAAACGTACGATCCGGCAAAACGTACTATCCGAATCATACGACCCGAATCGGGTAAATTTTCGCGATTGCGAGCGTGGGAGCCGGGAAATCGCATTAAGCGGGAACGTATCAACGAGGTTCTACTAAATATGATGCTGCTGCTTAATGATGGTGATGTTCGAAATGATAATGATTATGGTAATTGATGAAGATGATGATGCTCGAAATGACACTAAGCTGTCTTATATAGTTTCCTCACATACAATCACGCGCTTGCAGCTTCGCGTTCCCATAGTTTTCACTTCGTGGAACTGGCTGAGTATTGTTATGTTGTCCTTGTGGTTAAATTTTGTGTCTACTTACGTCGAGGTCACACAAACTAACACTTCACTTTTCACTTGTAGCTCGCTATCGCGTTCGCTTGTTAATTGAAACTCTCTGTATGCCTCGTACATTAAATGCTATATCCTCATATTGCGACGTCACCGCCCTCGTTGACTGAACCGGCATTCCAGCGCGCCGGTCTTGTAAAGTGATGTAGACGAATACATCGCGTGCTTCGCCGCAGGATGTGTCAGGCCATGCGCATCCGGCCGGTCAACTTGATCCTTGTGGTCGGCGTCGCATTTTCTCTGTTTCCCATACCTTGCCATTTCGTGGGCTGCAGCAGCATTGCGACGGAACAGCGCCGGAGGTAGGACCGCCAACACGCATCCCTTACATTCGAAAGAAAAACTTTTTTTAATTTGCCGTCTACATTGTAACGATTTCGTGAAACGAAAGAACCGGCTGTCCGCCCTCCATGCAAAGTATAGACGTCAGTGCTACGCTGCAGCTGGCCTCCATTTCCCGCCGTGTCAGGTAGGTTATTTCATACCCACTCGGCGCCCTGAGTAACATGTACGTAACTTCTTCAGGGCGTTGGATTCGGCTCCATGTAATATACAAAGCGTACACTTCGCTCAGTGGCGTAGCCAGGGGGTGGCACACCGGGCACGTGCCCCCCCCCCGAAATTTTTTTCGCCATGGCATACATAGCTAAAAATGATCATTTCAAGGAGGTGCCCCCCAAAAAATCAAGGTGGTGCCCCCCCCCCCCCCCCCCGAAAAAAATTTCTGGCTACGCCCCTGACTCCGCTAATTGAGTATACAGCCCGGTCCACTGTTGAAAGAGAAGACACCGTGTGGTTCCTGCCGTCGATTATCGGCGTCATATGGTGCAGAGACCCGAAGACAAATTATCTGTAAAAGGTACGCCTACTTGATTATATCAATGGCTTTTGGTTGATAGGAGTAAAGGGGTAAAGGGGCCTTAATATGCTGATTTTATTAACGATTTACTGTTCCACGTAACAGTGTACCAGTCTGTACGCATACTACATTTCAAAAACACCTTGACCGTCTTGTTACTGCATCAGTGCTCCCTGATGAGCACGAACACGTATGACGTCTGTAGTGCGGTTCCGTGACCGCACGTGCAAGTGTTCTTTGTGTCGGGTAGTCAAAAAATATACGGACACCTAACGCTGCGTATATGCTGTACAACTAGACCTTTTTGTCAAACAGTTAGTGGTGACCGTCTCTCGTTGACCCTTTGATGTGGTTCAAACGGCTGCCTTGATTGAAATGTCGCAATAAGGAAAATGCAGACGCTTCCAAATAATTTCTGAGATGAAGGAGCCGCGCTGCATTTTATAGACTGTCCACGTGCTGGCATGGGGACCTGCACTGGCCACCGACAGTCCTGGACCCATAGCTCGGCACACTCACTCATGAGTGCACTCAACTCGCACTCACTCACACTCATTTGAACGTGGTGAGTTGAGTATGAGTGAGTACTCATGCGTGTGAGTGGACGTGAGTGTGAACGTGAGTGAGAACTCATGAGTGTGAGTCGTCGTGAGTGTGAACGTGAGTGAGTACTCATGAGTGTGAGTGGACGTGAGTGTGAACGTGAGTGAGTGCGAAGGCTGAAAAAATTGTGGTGAGGGAGTTTGTGTGAGTACTCCCTTAAAGTGCCGACCTAGGGAGCTCGGCACACTCACTCATGAGTGCAGTCAACTCACACTCACTCACACTCATTTGAACGTGGTGAGTTGAGTATGAGTGAGTACTCATGCGTGTGAGTGGACGTGAGTGTGAACGTGAGTGAGAACTCATGAGTGTGAGTCGTCGTGAGTGTGAACGTGAGTGAGTACTCATGAATGTGAGTGGACGTGAGTGTGAACGTGAGTGTGAACGTGAGTGAGTGCGAAGGCTGAAAAAATTGTGGTGAGTGAGTTTGTGTGAGTACTCCCTTAAAGTGCCGACCTAGGGAGCTCGGCACACTCACTCATGAGTGCAGTCAACTCACACTCACTCACACTCATTTGAACGTGGTGAGTTGAGTATGAGTGAGTACTCATGAGTGTGAGTGGACGTGAGTGTGAACGTGAGTGAGTACTCATGAGTGTCAGTGGAGGTGAGTGTGAACGTGAGTGAGTACTCATGAGTGTGAATGGACGTGAGTGCGAAGGCTGAAAAAATTGTGGTGAGTGAGTTTGAGTGAGTACTCCCTTAAAGTGCCGACCTATGCCTGGACCGCCCCAGAAGGGTGCCCTCAGCCAATGAGCGTTGCGTATATGCACTGTCTCGGGCCGCCCGGGGCTCTTCGTGACGACAAAGCGCACGCATATGCTTACCAGTGCACTTGCTAGGCCTTTGAGGGCTTGGCCCTTCATTTCACGAAAAAAAGAAAAACTAAGAATTTTCGTATCAGTATCTCGTTAAGTGGCGCATTGAAAACACGCACAGCGTGTCCAAGCCTCACGAGGCGGGCGTATGCGCTGTAGCCGAAACGTAAGTGTACGACAGGTTTATCTGCGAAAAGATAAGTAAAGGCATCCCCCCTTCTTATCACGGTCCTGACAGGTCCTACCTTACCGCAGGTGGCAGTTTATCTGAAATATACTCACTCGTACTTAAACGTATGTTCCGCAAATCCTTCAACGGCGTATTTCTTATCGCCGCTGTTTGCACATTAAATCTTACCTACCCGTGCCGGCTTTCATTCGCTCTTGCTTCGAACACTTAAAATGGAAGGAAACTACGGTACTCAAGCACGACTCGTCGTTTCTCCAGCTTGCATGCAAAACCGGCAGATAACACCTACTCCTTAAATTTTTATCTTTAGCATGCGGACTTGAAGCACCCTGCCCGATAGCCTCAAATAGCTAAGTTCTTCCAGGGATTTATCAATTTATAAAGCATTCTTTAGCCGTTCTGTGGATCTGTAATGGGACACTAAATCAATAGCATACTAGCAGTAATAGTTGTTGGGGTCTTACGTCCCAGTATGATATAATGATGAGGGACGCCGTAGTCGAGGGCTCTGGAAACTTCGGCCACCTGGGGTTCTTTAACGTGCTCCTGAATCTAAGTACACGGGCCAGTAGCATTTCGCCTGCATTGAAATGCGACTGCCGCGACCGGGATTTGATCTCCCGACCTCCGGATCAGCAGTCGAGTACCATAACCATTAGGCCACCGTGGCTGGTGATCAATTAATGCATAAAGTTATCTTTCAAAACGCTCTCGTTACTTTCGTTACTGGTATAGTTAACTACAGTTACGGAAAGTGAAGGCCAAACTTCGGTTATTTCAGTTTTGTGCTGAAACCACAGCACCGCGGTACGTCACTGTCACATCCTGGATTTCGAATTGCTTTCTCCTGTTTCGACCGTTGTTGCACATTTCTCGAAACTTGCCGAGTTTACTATTTCGCGATCTTTGGCAACCGCATATTATTGAAAGTAAAATTTAGCACAACTTGGTAAGCCCTCGAAACACTCACACATGCACACACGCTTTCACACAGGATACACACACCAGATGGGACACACAGGATACACACACCATCCACACCATCAGGATAATAATATGGGGGGGTTTTACGTCCCAAAACCACGATATGATTATGAGAGACGCCGTAGTGGAGGGCTCCGGAAATTTTGACCATCTGGTGTTCTTTAACGTGAACTGACATCGCACAGTACACGGGCCTCTACCATTTCGCCTCCATCGAAATGCGACCGCCGCGGCCGGGATCGAACCCGCGACCTTCGGGTCAGCAGCCGAGCACCCTAGCCACTGATCCACCGAGGCGGACCTACACCATCAGGATACACACACCATCCACACCATCAGGATACACACACCATCCTGAGTGAAAGCGTGTGTGAATGTGTGAGTGTTTCGAGGGTTTTCCAAGTTGCGCTAAATTTTACTTTCAATATGACGAGTTACCAACTATAGCCCAACAACAACTTTTAATAATCGTATAATTATAGCGGCGCAAGATTGTGCTCTCGACCCATCGCTTGCAGAAGCTGTCCTACTTTGTAACTTTCTTGTTGGCGTATATGACCGTACGCGCACGGCCGACAGCGTTTCGTGGGGCGGCAAGCATTGTGCGAAGATATCGCGAGCTTGGCGCAGTGCCACGAAAGCTGTCTGTCGACCGTATACGTGCATTCGCCGGCGCGTCTCGTGTCCTGTCAGGCGAGATCTCGACACAGTGATCCTACACTCATAGGCGTGCGCACGAGGGGGGGCAGAGGGGGGCGGCCGCCCCCCTAGTCACCTAAGAAGGGGGGGGCGCAAAGTCTGCCCCATACATTGACTTAATAGGGAAGGGGGGGCGCTGCGACGAGCCTTCGCCTACCTTCGCCCCCCCCCCCCCCTGAAGGGGAACCCTGCGCACGCCTATGCCTACACTTGAAAGTGATCGCTCGGCAATACGTATATACTCTGTAGGATTCCAAAGCACGTCGGTTTGCAAGGCCCCAACTTTGTGCGCATAGGCGTGCGCACGAGGGGGGGCAGTGGGGCGCCCCCCCCCCCCCCCCCTAGTCACCCAAGAGAGGGGCGCAAAGTCAGCCCCATACATTGACATAATAGGGAGGGGGGGGGGGCGCTGGGCCAAACGTTGCCCCCCCCCCCCTGAAGGCGAACCCTGTGCACGCCTATGTTTGTGTGCATGCACGTTACCCGAATGAGAGCACGACTCAGGCGTGACGCATTTGCGCAGCGAAGCATTTAATGGGGACAATCGTTTTGTTTCGAAGCATTAAAAACTGAAAGGGAGTAATTGGGATAGATTAATCCATCAGCCGTAGATCGAAGTCTATTTGTTCGGGCACTAGTCGTTTTGATTTGGTTGTACAACTGTATGTGCGGTTAATTGAACAGTCAACGAACTTTTCGCTCTGTATGGCCGACGAGACTATATGCATGGAGCTTTCACAAGCTTCGGAACCGAGTGTTTGTAATGAATTGTTTTTCTATGTTTGATTTTCTTTTCCTTATAAGTTTATTCAGTCTGTTCTCCTTTTTTTCCTTTTTCCAATCCGTAATTATAGGGTAGCGAACAGGGCACGTCCATGGTTAACCTCCCTGCATTTCCCTCTTCGTATCTTTTTTATTCTCGCTCTGTTTATCCACTTGACCAGGCGCATATATATATATATATATATATATATATATATATATATATATATATATATCTTCGCCTTGTACTTGGCCCCAAACCTATAGCACCACAAAACAATGCATCTGTGCGGCTGCATCTCACACCAAGCAAACAACTAAAAAAAAATGTGTGTGTGTGTGTGGGGGGGGGGGGGGGGGGGGACGCAGAAGTCGGCCCGTCAGAAAAAATTAATCTGCAGGTGATATTGAAATGCTCCCCACGGAGCTCACTAATTGACTCCCGGGTCCGTGACCATTTAAAATGTAAGAATGTTGAACGGTTTGTGTTAATTAATTCGTAGCGGCTCCAGAAATAGGAAATACAGTGCATACACAGCTGCTGCCGACAACGGCGGTTCCCGTCGCACAGCGCCCTCAATTTTTCTTTCTCTTTTCTTCTTTCCATCTGGGATTAATACCGTATGCGCATGTCTACGCAGGTCAGATGGTATGAAGGTACTGACGCATGTGTTATACGAGTTTTTGCGAGTGTATATGCGTTGGGATACTGCCTACCGGCGTGTATTGATTTTTGTGTTGGCTCCTCTTCTACTCTTTCTTCCGACAAAGGGCGATCATCCAGCATTGTTACGTTTTTTGCGTGCAACTGGTCTGAGCGACAGACTTTAAGACTCTTTCTTCCTTTATTTTTCATTCTCTTCCTGTCTTTTTTCTTTCTTTCTTTTTTTCTAGTAACATCTCTTTTCTATCATCTTTTACTCCCCTTACCCCCCTTCCCCAGCACAGGGTAGCCAGCCGGTCCAAGAACTGGCTAACCTCCCTGTCCTTCCGCTTGTTTCCCTTCCTCCTCCTCCTCCTCTTCTACTCATTGGCAGCTGTTGTTGTTTTCCGCTTTTTTTTTTTTAACGATATCAGTCAACTTACACCGCAATATAGTGTATCGTACTATCCACTTTCTAAATCAGTTCTTGTATCGAAATGGCCTATCCCCATCCGTGTGAATCGCGTGCTTCTTTATCCGGTGCTAATTCTGTTGAAATATGTCGCTAAAGTGAGCACTATAAGCCTATGCTTCCGTGTGCCGGCAGTGGAATGCGCACCTGTCGTTTATTTTCAGTAGCTGCCCAGGTTGACATTAGTCTTTTTTTTTTTTCTGTAACTATAATTTTAGTTTTTATGGCTGATGTCTGTTTCTCTCTGTCTTTCGCTTTCTCTTCGACTCTGTGGCATGTCAACAAGCTGCGAATTTACGCGCGCTCATCTATGATACGCCGCCTGTTCGAACAGCTTTCCGAAAAATTGCCTGTAACATTATCAGTGCGGTTACGTCTTTTCTGGGAAGATTTCTAGGAGGTACTACCATTGGTGTAAATCATGGGGGGGGGGGGGGGGGGGGTGTCAGGGGGATCCGGACCCCCCTTGGGTTCAGGCTGGGGGAGACACCCCTTGCAAGTTCCCCCCCTTGAGATTTAGGTTTAGAACTTCATTTATTTGAGTTACTGGACAGTTAAGTATAGCGCATTCAACTTTATTTAAGGGCTGATTAATTTTTAGTGTGTACCTATCTTCAATGCCCCTCAGCTGTGTGACTATGGAAATCGCAAAAGCCACTCGACTGGTTCAAAGACTACTGAATGGAACAATGCAATTACTCGAGGTCGGACCCCATGCTTGTTTTTGACATTTTATTTCAGAGCATGATTTAATTCTTATGTAAATAAAACTACAATCCATATTTAGAAAACAAAATGGCCGCCATGGTCTGATTTGTGTCCCCCCCTTGAGGTTTTTCTAGATTTACGCCACTGGGTACTACAGTCACTTGCATGACGAACCAGCGTGATGAATCCTTCTAATCATCTAAGCGGGGCAGCAGGTCTGCCCCGTAACTTTACTCGCTCGGGCCTGTTCCGCCAGTGTTCAGAGGCTATGGGCACGCAAGTTTTTGACGATAACTGCGGCCGGGGAACTTTGGTGTTAAGGCCTGACCACACGTACGCGTTGCAGCGCCTTAGCGCGTGGCGAGTAGACACGGCGCCGCACCCTCTTCCCAAAATATGGAGAGGGCGAGCGGCTGCATGAAGCTGCGCGCCCTCTCTCTCCATACGTAGAGGGCGCGGCGCCGAGTCTACAAACCACGCGCTGACGCGCTGCAACGCGTACGTGTGGTCAGGCCTTAACATTCCAAAAATTGTTTAGGTACTTCCCACCAGTGTTGCGGAATGGGCGCCTCCATTCCATTCCAATTCCATTCCAGGAAATTAGAATTTGCCGCAATTCCATTCCTTTCAATTCCTCGGAATGAAAAAAACTTAGCCCAGCCCATTCCCACTCCGGGAATGGCCGGGCAAGAAGGAGCGGCGAAGCACTGCACCTACCGTCTCCTACACCCTCTCGCACCACATGCTCCGGTTGCTAGGGGCGAGGATAAGCGCGCGCGCCCGCAGCTGTTGCTATGGGAGAGGGAGTGAGAGCGGAGAGATAACACCTGCCGGCGCGCGGACGCCGCCGCGGACAACGCCGGACGCCTCACATAGCCCGAATAAGAAATGCATTCGCATTTAAAAAGATCACAAGGCGTGAGGGGGGGGGGGGGGGGGGGGTATGCCGCCGCCGTAGTTCCGCATGACGGATACCAACGGCATAGAACCGCGGTTACGCGAAGAATAGAGACAAACTTCGGAGCAACACAGTCTATATAAGGACAGAAGTGCAGTAGGCGCGTTGCTTATAAATGTACCGGGCTTGTCCGACCAGACAGCATCAACGACTGCTACAAGTGCATTTATAGATTTTCTCAAGAGTACAGGACTTGACACTGGATTTTAAGAAGACCACTGTGTTACGTGGTCATTGTAAATACGCATCACCTCTTCCTGTCCCTATCGTTATATCTTTATCACTCTCTTCCTCCCTTTCCCTTTTCCCCTGTGCTGAGTAGCAGGCCAGAGCGCACAAGCTCAGGCCGAGCTCTCGACCTTCTAATAAATTAGAGAGTATTAGTGCCGGGTACCCCCAGCTTCCCGCGTACGCAGGCTCTTGCGTTCCTTTGTATTCTCGGTGGGTGCAGCTTGGAGTACAAAGGAACGCAAGAGCGTGCGTACGCAGGAGGCTGGGGGTACCCGGCACTAATACTCTCTATTCTCTCTCTCTCTACCGTGCTTGTAACCAGCCAAGCCATTTTAAAAGTACTGCTTTATTGTTAAATTCGAGGCTCTGACTTACTAATGTTTCAAGTTTGAAAAACAGCGCGTCGACGAAAAGGTGCTCTATTTTGGAAAAAAGACGTAATTCCATTCCCATTCCATTCCGTGCAAAAGGCGTTTAATTCCATTCCGGTGTCGCAAAAATGTGGAATGAATCCGGAATCAACCCCGGGAAAGCCGGGAACCTATAACAGGCCTCATTCAGCAGTACATCATCGCTTAATTTTTTTTTTACTTGACCAACATTGGGGGGGGGGGGGGGGGTGACTTGGTTCTTCCTAATGGAGTACCCGGAGCACGCCCATGCTTGTCAACATAAACCATTGTTAGTACGGGGCACGATATGATTACGAGAGACGCCGTAGTGGAGGGCTGTAAAAATTTTTGACCACCTGGGGTTCTGTAATGTGCACCTAAATGTAACCACATGGTCCTTCGATCCCGCGACCTTCGGGTCAGCAGTCAGTCATCGTAACCACTAGACCACCTTGGCGGGTCTCGCTCCTCACTAAATGTCCGCAACGGCATGCTGATGGGCTTTCCCTTCAGTGTTGAACGATATTATAGTTTATTTCGCAACAATATTCGCGTTAAAATTAACAAAATACAAAAAAAAAAGTAGAAATTACAAGTATACGTGCTCAGCGTCCACACTTTCTCGAGCTCGTATACTACGCACGCGTATACCTCTCGCGGGGTCAGTAGACTCGGAAAGAGAAGTTCTACGCGTTGTGGAAGGGATCCCTGGAATCCCTGCTCCGGCGCCGCGTGAGCTGGGGCGATAAGGGCGGCGTATTTTGTGCGTGTTTGTAGCCCGGGCCGCGCGCAAGGTGCTCGAGTGAGAGCGGGTCGTCGTCGCTGAGTGGTCAGACAGGTCGGGCACCGCGCCGGCGCCGAAAGCCGCGCGAGCGTCTCACTCACTCTGAGAGCGAGTTTGCTGCGGCATCTTCGTGGATCTCCTCCGCGGTGTAGCGTGTATAGTGTTCCGTGCAGGGCCCCTGGTCGCGACTCATTGGAAAGCCCCAATTAAGGAGCCCACTCGCTTTCCTTCGCGTGCCATCGGCCCATCTCGGCAACTCCGTGCAGTACGGCGAAAAACAGTGGTAGGTATCGTCAGCTAGCCGAAGAAAGAAAAAAGTTAGACAAAAAGAATGGGGGGCTTCTGGATTGTCCGTCCCTGATCGGGCGACGAAGGTGGTAACTGAATGGAAAAAACTTCAAGAAAGGATTAAAAAGTGGGCAGTGGGTAGAGCGAGCACTCATCACTTCTATGGATCACTCAGCAAGCTCTCGTTTCTGTCCGTCTGACGCGAGCCTTAGCCTTCACTTCTCTGCACGGTATTAATTAGGCAGGAGTACAGCTACCTAATTGCGAGTAGGGTGCTTTGAAGAGCTACAATCGTACGTTATGCGTGCGTGCGTGCGTGCGTGCGTGCGTGCGTGCGTGCGCGTATGTGTGTTATCGCGAACGGTCCCCAAGATTAGCTGTCCGCGCGGGTGCAGATTGCACGGACCGAATTAGCAGGACCTACCTGGCTGCAGTCGCTTCTCGCCGCACCGTTCGCGTAAACATTGTGTAAACAACGCTGAGCTACGCGGCAGCGGCTTAATCCTCGCTAGGATTAGCATCAATTGCTCCCGGATTTCGTCGTGGAGTGGTTTCCGGTACATCTTTGCTCGAGCATAGGGTTTTTTATGCGCCCTCATCGATAAACCCGGGGGGGCACGTGTATAGAAATGTTGTTTACGGGCTTGTAAGAAACCTGTTAGGCGAGATCTCTCACTGAGCTTGCCTATGTAAGATTGCAGCATGCGGATGAAGTTTCAGGAAACTTTTGCAAAGCAGGTATACGCACTCGACGTGATCAGGTCTTCGTATCGTCCGCACGCCTCATGTGGCAGCGTTCGACAGCCATGTGTTACTGCCGCAGGAGTCCTGAACTAGTGGCCCAACCGACCAGAGCAGGCTTTGTTAAGGCCCTCTTGAGCAAATAAGGATTTACTTTTTGTCCAGAAAAAAATTTGTCCTGAAAGAGAAAGTGCAGCGCCCTTGCACTATATACGGTGAAGATGGAAGCCAACGGCTGCGGCTTCACGTAGTGTTCGCGCCCATTCGCAACGGCTGACAACAGCGCTATATAGGGCGACCTCCACGTAACGAGACAAAGGGTCACGACCGATTGGTGGGCAAGTGCCGCCGCCCACTATCGCGACACTCGTGAAAGAGGCTCGTGGCGAGGGGGGGGCGCCGAAGATCCGGCGAAACCTAGTTATGTACAGTTGTGCCGTAAAATGAACGACCGAATACTCGCGCTGTTCCACAGGGGTAGTAATAAAGGGATAAACTAAAGGTTGCGTCCGGAACAGTTTCTTGAAAGCTATTAAGTGAAGATTAAGAAGACGGTCAATGCACGTTCGTGTACATATTCGATCCTCGAGGCTCCTTGTACAGCTCGATACGCGTGACTTCCAACAGCATGGTGGGCATACGAATGATGCTCCTCGTATGTCACGATTGCGCCTTCGAATATTTCGTCGAGCCCTCTATCGCACATGCGTGGGCCTCGCCCAGTGGAGTACGAAGCTGCAGTGTTGTTCGTCGTCGGTAACCACCATCATTTTACGCGTGCGAAAAAAATTTAAATCAATTACTTCTTCTGGGGTTTTGCGGGTCAACACCGCGGTTTGCTAATGAGAAACGTTGCTCAACTCCAATAATTCTGCCCCTTCAAAATTGTCTTTGTTCTTGTTTTTCACTCTCTGCGAGCAGTGCGTGCTCTGTAATACGGTCGTGCATTTCGATGTGGACATCGAGATGTCTGCATGCGACATGCTGCACGGACTCGGCGACGACCCTTGTAAAGCGAAAGCCTTAGATGCCTCATCAAACGGGGAAAATGACCGTCCGGCGGCAGCACGAGTGATTAAAAAAAAAGTAATAATCACACGAGGACGTCAATCTTTACGTCACAGGTCGTCAAGCACTGTGACGTCACCATGAAATCATTATGACGTCACGTAGTGCCGTTAGACGATGACGTTCATCACACGGCATCGCCACTTTGTCAAAGGTGGGACCGATCTCGGTGGCGCTGCAAAACCAGGTGTTGGGCAGAAAGATTTCGCGGAGGCTTTCTGTCCAAAGAAAGATTTCGCGGAGGCTACGACCCAAAGGATCGCGCACCAATTCCGAGGCACAGATCGAGAAATGCTAGAAAACATCAAGCTGCGCTATATTGGTGATGCCACAGATACCGACTGCAGCCTGGCATACACGGGGGAAGCAAATCCCGCCCTAGACGAACCCATAACCACAGAAGAAGTCCGACATGCTATGCTGTCGGCGACAAAGAACACCACGCCAGGCAAGGATGGCATCACCAACGCCATGATAAGGAACCTGGACGACAACTCTATCACAAGGTTTATAGAATTCATCAACAAACACTGGGAACAGGGTACCATCCCGAACGCCTGGAAACATGCGGAGATAGTAATGATTCCAAAGTCCGGAAAGACTCCCAGCATGGAAAATCTGAGACCCATTTCATTGACCTCATGCTTGGGAAAAGTATGCGAGAGAATTAGTGCTTCAGAGGTTGGAGAGCCACCTGGAAGATAATGAACTCATGCCGCACACCATGTTTGGATTCCGAAAATGCCTCTCAACGCAGGACGTCCTCTTCCAAATCAAAGAGGAGGTGCTTACCGCCGTCCCAAAGTACGGCGAAAACGTATTACTCGCGCTTGATCTGAAGGCTGCCTTCGACAATGTCAGTCACAAGGCTGTGCTAGAGGGGTCTCAGCAAATTAAGTTGCGGAAAAAGAATACACAACTACGTCAAAGCTTTCCTCAAGTAACAGAACCGCCACAATTGGTATAGGAGGCATCCGGACTGACACGTTCAACACGCCCGCAAAAGGAACACCACAAGGCTCTGTGATATCCCCTCCTATGCTTTTTAACGTCGTTATGATCGGCTTAGCCCGGAAAATGGAAAATATTGAAGGGCTCCGACATGCCATCTACGCAGACTATGTGACAATCTGGGGTGACAAGGGGATCCTTAGGACAAAATCAAGACCTTCTGCAACGCGCAGCAGATATGGTCCACGACTACATCCGACAATGCGGCCTTTGTCTGCTCCCCGGAGAAATCTGAGCTTCTCAGAGTCTACAGAAGAGGATACAACCTGCAAAACTCCACAGACGTCTATATAGGGGGGAAGAAGATTCCGGAAGTATCCCAAATTAAGATACTCGGCATGTGGATACAAAGTAACTGTCGTGTAGTCCACACTATCCGACAGCTCTGAAACACCACAGCGCAGATCACGAGGATGATCGCCAGAATCTCCAACAGAAGACGAGGTATGAAGGAGGAGGACACATGTAGGTTAGTATACAGGCCCTCGTGGTCGGTAGGATTGTATACAGTGCACCCTACCAAAATCCGCTCGAGCTGGAAAAACAACAATTAGAGGCAATCCTGAGGAAAGCCTACAAATGCGCCCTCGGTCTCCCAGTCAACACCTCGACGGAGAAATTCCTTAAGCTGGGCATAAACAACACAGTGCAAGAACACATCGAGGCCCACCTTCTTGCGCAGAAAATTAGACTCGTGCTGACTCCAACGGGCAGGTACACGCTGCAGATATTGGGCATGAGGGATGCATGCAGAGAAATTAACAGCACTGAGAGCATACCGAAGGACATTCGCCAGATCATTGAGATCAGCCCAATACCTAGAAACATGCATCCGAAAATTCATAAAGGCCCGAAGAAAAGCAAGATCAGAAGCACACGAAAGAAATTTCACGGGGAGAACAGACGTATTGTACGTGGACGCGACCACATACAGAGACCACTCCGGGGCGGTAGTAAGCGTTGTTGATCACCAGCATAGGGAAGTCAACAGCGCTTCTATCAAAAGCAACAACATCCTCGTGGCTGAGGAAGTAGCGATCGCACTCGCCATCACACACCAGAGCAATGAGTCTACTGCAGAAATAGTTACTGACTCCCAAGAAGCGTGTAGACGGTACAGCAGTGGCCGCATATCCACTGCGGCCATCCACATACTCAAGGCAAGAAAGATCACCTTCTCGAGCTGCTCCATTACGTGGACACCAGGCCATGAAACTGTGACAGGGAACCAGCGTGCCGACGCCAATGCCCGAGCATACGCCAACCGGGGGGCGCACAACGACGAGGAACCAGCCACAGTTTCTAGACGCTATGGAGCAATTTTAGAACACCAAAGAACCCTGAGGAGGATTTACCCCCCCTCCCCACAAAGACCTCAGCCGAGAGCAGTCGGTTGCCTGGAGACAGCTACAGACAAATACGTACCCCAATCTCAGTCTTCCAAGCAAAATCTATCCGGCAGTATATGAAAACAAATGCCCGCTATGCGGGGAACACCCAACACTTTATCACGGTAACATGGGCCTGCCAACACTCAAAGGTAGTGCCAAGAAACAACACACCAACACCGGAGCAGTGGGAGGCTGCGCTGTCCTGCTCGAAGCCTGAAGAACAGCTCAAGCTGATCGACAGAGCTTGCAAGATGGCAAAGGCCACAGGAGCCCTGGACTAAGGGCTCCTCCTTCGACGGAAGAATTTCTTTGTAAAATAAAGTTTTTCATTCATTCATTCATTCGCGGAGGCTGATCAGTACAAAATACTAAGAAAAAAGAAGACTGTTTTTGCCATCGAGTCGTACCTTAGGCGAATGTGTAACGGCCCAGGCCATGCGACTCTATTTTACGACATGAGGCGCGCTGCCGATTGTAGGTCTACTCGACGGGGCAATGAAGTGCGACCCGCGCTGTATGTGTAACCTCGTTGACAAAGTGGCCGACAGAACGAGCGACGACAGTGAGGGTGCGGTCGCAGTCGGCGCCCCTTATCAGTTTCCTATAGTGAACCGCTCCATACAAACGTGCGCTGTCTGCGTAGCATGAAGTGGGGCCGAGAGTGCCCTTGCCTCGCGAGTACTGTGCAGCGTGGCGGAGCCGTTCGTTTCGATTGCGTGCGTTTCGAGTCGTTTCGTGACGCGAGTCGGAAGAAAAGTTGCTAGTTGAGGAAAAAGTCGTCGCTGAGCAGATGACGCGTGTTGCCAGCGATCGTGTACGTCACCTTCTGTAGAACCGTATATCGGTTATCGCTATGAGACCTGCACTTACAAGTATATGGAGCGGAGCGCACGGAAGTGTTGGAAATTGTAGTATACAGACAAGCGTCATATTTCTACGATGATTGATTAAAAACACGGGCCGTAACGAACGAGTATGTCGGGTGCATTGGAAGGGATGAGAGGCGCATTATGATATCACATCTAAGCAGTACGCAATACACTGTCTCGCGTATATATATATATATATATATATATATATATATATATATATATATATATATATATATATATATATATACAGTATTAATGAGAACTAACAGACAAAGATGCCAAGGAAAGTATAGGGGAAGCTATTAGAAGTTATTGTAATGTAAATGTGAAGAAAGGAAAGTGGACGAAAAGATAACTTGCCACCGGCAGGATCCGAACCTGCGACCTTCGAATAACGCGTCCGATGCTCTAACACTGAGCTACGGTGGCGGTCATCCCTCCGTCCACTTTATAGGGTATATATGTGTACTTAAACGTGGGAGCGTCATATATATATATATATATATATATATATATATATATATATATATATATATATATATATATATATATATATATATATATATAGGTTTCTAGCACACTTGGCAAGGGAAGCATAAGATCACTTATAAAGTGTGTTCGGGTCAAGTGCGAGAGTGACCGTAACGCACCTATAGCGGTTGCATGCGTTCGCGCGAGGAAGCGGCGTCTCGTTTCTTGTCAGCTATCAGTAGCCTTATCGCTGTCCAAAAGTGCCATTCCGTTGACATATGTACTTGAGTCCGTGTTTGGCAGCAGGAAGGGTGGGCAGTAGTTCCTTTTATTTAACAGCGTGAGCTCACAACAACAGCCGATTTTGAAGTATCGGCGCCGGTGTCTGTTGCAGCCATCGCGCGCAGTGAGGCAAAACCAAAAGAGAGCGAGAGAGAGAGACAGACTCGAAGCCAGGCATTATGCGTGGTAGCCAAGTATTCTACCACAGAGGAGGCTTAGGCTTAGGCGTGCGCTGGGTTCTCGATTAGGGGGAGCCAAGTCCCACCGCTGCCCCCCTTCCCCTTTTTGGTCGAGTCCGAAAAAAAAAAACTGTTCTACCATGGATGCAATAAAAACCAGTTTCACCGCAAGGGCGAAGCAGGGAATGCGATAGCAACAATTTGTAATGTTCATTCGAAGTAAGGCTGGCAGCTAACTCTTTTGGATCCGGTCTCTCGCAACTGTACAAAACGCTGATATAAGCGAATACGGCCGCTCCAGGGAGAGGAGTGGTTTTCGCACAGCCTCTGTGCGTTGGGAGCACGGCACGTAGAAGGATATATATACCATAGCCGTCTGCTGATGCCTGCCGAGATAGCGCGCGCGCCAGCAATCGCGGACCGCGCCCTTATATAAATCAAAGTTCACAGTTGCTGCTCGAGCGACACATTCCCCCCCCCCCCCCCTTTACCCCGCGTTCTTCGTGTTGCTTCAAGATGGGAGGGGCGTTTCCTCTCTGCTTGAGCAGCAATTCGACGGCAGGCCTCGCACGCGGGTTGACGTTATCGCATGCGCCCTCCGTGCGACGGAGATGGGTCGGCTCGTTTCATCTCTGCTTCAGCCGCGTTCGTCGCCAACACTCGCGCGCTTTTTTCCGCTGGTAAAACATACGGTTTTATTTATTTCTTTTTTTCCTCATTTTACCGCAGGATGGGCGCGGCCCTATAGTAATGTTATCATGCCACGCATTTCCGTACGTGTACGTGTCACTTGATGCATGTGCGTCATCACTTCCCTGTTTCCTTGCGCGTAGTTACCGATATGGCCTTTGGGAATAAGCTTTTGTTTTTTTCTTATTCGAGAACAACTTCGGGAATGCTTAAATAGTTGCTTAAACCTGTTACTATTTCTCGCATTATATAGCGTGCTTCGTTACCCGATCGTATCCTTCGTGGTAAAGGGAAATAGGTATTTCCGGCACCTTTAGTAAACCTCTGTGTAAAGAATGAAAAAAAAATGTTATAGAACTTAGCATGTAAATAAGTCCGTGTGCTCTGCATACAGGAAGCAACGCAGCGATGAAATAAATGTTAGACGCAGACAACGTTCGTGTTAAGTTTGAAACGCGCTTTGCAGCGCAGAAACGACCTAAAAGTCCAGACGCTCTGCGGCTATAGGCGATAAAAGTTCTTTGACTCATTGCTGTAATCAAGAGATTATAGAAAGCGACACGTACGAAGTATTTTATAGCTTTGGGTCCGCTCTCTTGCTCACCCATTCACAGGCTAAAGTTGACAGCCCGAAAATGGTGTCTCCGAGTCCCCCCTTTCGAGTTCTGGTCGGTTCTGGAACAACGTGCCGTCGTATCCGACGTTCGGGCTATCCACGCAAACATGTCAATACGAACGTGTATGCTTAAGATATAGGCGGTGACGCGCCGGATGCACTTCCTGCGCCGCTTCCAGTGTTTGCGGTAACCGATAGCGGGCATTGTACCTGGCCCCGCAAGTATATTACTGCCAATACAATGACCACGGTACAGTATACTCCTGACGCATCACTTTCGAGCGATGTCGTATGCAGTTCCGCTTCCGTGTTGCGCGTAAAGCCCACTTCCGTCTCGCTACAAAACGAAGATTCCATTCGGTGGCGCACGGGAGAAAGAAGTAAAGTATACGATGATTGACCAAGCCTCTTTGACGTGAACGTAAGGGCGAGAGAATGCTTAAAATGCGACGTGAAAATAGCGCTGTCATGGTTTATGCAATGACAGAGCGCTCGCAGACGCATGCAGGGCAGTTGTGACGTAGGGGCGCGATCTCACAACGCTCAGGAAAGTGCTCGACTCCGCGTGATCAGTCTGAATGACAGGAGCGCGATTTTGACCGATTGCACGCGAGGACAAGCGAACCGTTATAAGGTACATGTTCCAGTACTTCATGCACCGTTATCCTCGGAGAAAGATGCTAGAACACTGTTGCGGTTCTTATCCCTTTCAATTGGCGAATTATTCCTCTGTACAAATTGTAATGTTCGGTATATGAATTCATTTGACACCAACGAAAACCAGCAACGAAAAAATAAAAAAACTAGTGTCTCGGAAGTGTGTGCTAGGTATGTTAGCGGCATGGTTTGTCGACTTCGTGCGACGGATAATATAGTTCTCTCCAATGTCTTTTTTCTTTTTTTTACGAACGTCCACGCGTCATATCCTGCCGAGGTTATTTGTGCAGTACTCTTAATAGGAACATGTATATATACTTCTTAGAATGCATACGTCACCCTCCTTGGGCAGTAGCAGCACAAGGCTTGAGCTGACTATATGATGGCTTGATGAAAGCTAATATCGGCGAGTGTTCGCTAAATGACGGCTGATATGATGGTTAGCGTTGGCCAAATTATGAATAATGTCGGCTGGTGTTGGCTAATGTTGAATAGTGTCACCGCACGTTGGTTTTCACAGCGGAGCTGTTTAAGCTCGGCAAGCTCCCGCCGTGTCGCCTCGACAGAAAACTGCCTAGCCGCGACGTCATTTCTTGTTGCCTAGAAACCACCTGGCACGGCTGCACCTTCCTTGCCCAGCTTGGAAACCGCTTACATGACCTCGTAACCTCTTGTCACGTGAACAAAATCGCGCAACGTCACGTAACAACTATAGTCACGTGACATGTTCCCGCCAAAACTTAGAAGCTACGTTGACCCCTAGCTCCGCTGTTGGATCCAGCCTTGCGCCACTATAGTGTAAGCTGCGCACACTTGTTTCTTCCTCTCTCTCTACTATTTGTCACCGCTGTGTCGAGCCGATTTTCAGCCATTTTGGAAACATTAATTTTCATTCTCCCTTCATTTCCCTATCTCTTTGGGAGCCTGATTGGATGACACGGCTTCTGAGTGGGTTGAGCGAGACGCGGTGTATGTATATAGTCTTCTCTCCGTCAAAACAGGCGCCCGTCAAAACGTCCCAGCCGGGGGGGGCCTTGTCGGTGTCCTGGACGCAACTCTGTCGGGGTAGTCTCTCCCACTAATGAGCGCCTTGGATTGACAGCCGCTGCGGTTGCACCGCGCCTGTGTACGCGACATCGTCGGCGTGCCGCTACACAGCGGCTCTCGCTTTGAGCCTTCATACGTATTGTGTTCGCTCGCACTCTAGTGGAATAATATAGTAGTCTCGTGATTTTGATCGGTCGGGCGGTCCCATGGAAACTCAGAAAAGGGAAAATTCACATACCTTGTGGGACGTGACGCGGAAGAGTCTTTACGGGTGCTGAAGCTTTACTGTCTTTATTGAGGCATTTGACGACTCACGGAATGCGAAAAGTGACTGTCGGCGGCGGCGTCGCCGTCAACACGAACGATGCAAAAGGTAACGGCATCATACGGCACCATTTGACGTAATCACGACGTCACGCGAAGACTTCCCTTGGCTAAGCAGAGGCAATGCTGAAAAACCACGTAAGCTTCTGAAAGCCGCGATGCCTCCGACGCTGGAGGAACTGCGGAAAGCTTTCCTTGGAAGAGGGAGACTCAATAGAATCCATTGAGAAGAAGAAGAAAAGAAGAAAGCGAAGAAGGTGGCCTTCGCCTTCAAAGTCGTCTTAGGCGAACTCACAAAGAACCCTACGATTGCTTTTCTTTCTTTTTGTCCGTTTGCCTTATTGGCCACGTATAGTTGCCTCACTGTACCGTGTACCCGTCGGTATGAGGTGCCGCTTGTTCCCTTATTAGGCACTACACCTGCATTTTATTGCGAGGTATACAGTTACACTTAGCACAAAATCGTGATCTTTTTTAGATGTGAAGCATCTTATCGCGAAGCTTAATCCGGTGGTGGTGGTGGTGGTGTGCCGCGTGCCCACCCTTACTGCGCATGCGCAAACCCTTTAAAAAAAAAAAACCTCCTCTCCCCCCTCTCTCTCCTCTAGGCATCCCTCCCCGCGGCAACCACACCCTCACTGCGCATGCGCCTCCCCTCCTCTCTCCCCTCTTACACTCCCCCCCTCTCTCCTCTAGGCATCCCTGCCCGCGGCGTCTACACTCCCACTGCGCATGCGCGTCACCCCCCTCTTTCTCCTCTCCTACGCTCCCCCCCTCTCTCGCCTCGCGACGCCGACGCAGGCAGCGTCTGCTAGCGAGTTTCTTGGTTGAAAAAACCGACTGCTCGCGCTGCACAACCGTTCACTGGCCACCCCGTATATATGGCAATGGATCTTGACCTCCAAGGTGGTGCCGGTGGGAGATTTCTCCTGTGCGTTGTTGAACAATAAAAATTCGCAGCGTGCGCGTTAACTAAAAGCGGACTGCGGGTCTCTGTGTCCAGTCGGAGTCTTCTGTCTCTCATTGCCCATTAGCAGCGATTGGGATGCTCCAGTAGGAAACACTGCTCCATCACTGCCTGATTTGCGCCTCCCCAGTTTTCTCTCCTGCGCAACGCTGCGATGAGCGCCAGCGTCAAAGCCGCCGCCAGTGTAAGTGTTAGCGCCCGCTGCTTCACATCTACACATGGTTCCCTTTAGCGGGAGATGGTGTAATTTTTTTTCCTTGTGTGTAAAGGTACGGGTTAATGAAAGCGGGGCAAGGGCAGGGAATGTACGCAGGCGGAAGTTCGTCATCCCGAACCCAGATTTGAGTTCCGAGGGTCGCTGCGGCGGAAAACCTCGATTGAATCTTGATCATGCGAAGTTATCTCGGCGAAATCTGACTCCACGGGTACTTTTACATTCCACGTCCCCTATACGAACGCAGTGGCAAAAACGCGTACTGGATCACTCGATTGTTTGTTCATTCGTTCGTTTGTTTTTTCAGGATCGAAGAAATGTACGGGGCTTTAATGGGATCGTGGAATGATGAAAAAGGAGCGAAGCAATTGTAATGAAGCCAGATTTCATAGCTGATGTCGCAAGTGTACGCGTATAATTGTCTTTTTGGGGCGTCATCACTCTTTTCCCCTTTCCTTTTTCCCCTGTGTAGAGTAGCAGACTGGAGCGTCCTAGTTCAAGCCGACCTTAATGCCTTCTAATAAACACTTTCTTTCTCTCTCTTTTTCGCTTTGCACGTCATTACGATTTTTTTTTTTTTTTATAACAAGAGCTTGCCCAGAAATCATTATCAGTGGTCGAGAATACTTCCGCGCAAATCGATCGGAGCGCGCGAAAAGTTGAGAAAGGCGTGGTAGATTTACTTCGTTATATCCGGTAACTTGTTATATCGGTGTTATAATGTGCGAGTTTTTGTTGCGAATCGAATTTTTCCAGTCACGTGATGAGCTAGCTTATTTGTAACGACTGGCGGCGGTTAAAAGCTATGTGGATTCGCACCCTGGTTGCGGACGGTGAACGAAACGATGTAACGTTGCGAGCTTTCAGCCGCGCCGTCCGTTCACCTATCAGGAGAGCATTCGCGCGCTTCACGAACACGTCTAGTGACAGCGCGTCCGGGGCGGACAGCATATGCATATAGCACGCATATTATAGAGAGGCGTGCGAGACATGGCAATAGCCGCAGCTGCGTGTACGACTAGGCGATCAATATACACGACTGAATGAAAATATCACTTCGTCGTCGTCCGACGCCTTTGCGGATGCGTGCGGGTCGCCCCTTTTTAACTGTAGAACGACACGGAATTTCTTGCACCCGCCGGCACTTGTTTACTTCTGCCAAGGTCGAAGTCGCGGGAATGATGCCCGGCCCTCCGTGCTGGCGTTCTACAGTGTCATCTTTTTGTTCGACCGGCTTCTGTTCTTTTCTAGAGGGTGCGCGACTCCGCGACGTCTCGCAGGACCCTAAGTTGCTTTCATTCATTCATTCATTCATTCATTCATTCATTCATTCATTCATTCATTCATTCATTCATTCTATTCCTTATTATAGGACACGACCGCTCATAGCGAACGGGACGATGAACGTTTGTTTGTGTGTATGTACAAAGTACGAATTTTTCTCCCGCCTCTCCTTTCATCTCTCAGTCACCTTTCTCTTTCTCCAGTGCAGGGTAGCGAACTGGGCATAGCCTGGCTAACCTCCCTGTGTTTCCCATATGACAGTTCTGCTTTGCTCACCCTATTAATGGGCGAAAGTCAGTACTGCACTCTGTTCGCTATCCGCATCGCGATAAACGAAAAGTGACGGTCCGTTAAGATGGCGCGCACGCACGCACGCACGCACGCACGCACGCACGCACGCACGCACGCACGCAAAAGAAATTCATTCTGCTCACGTTTCGTTAGGTCCACTTTCAAGGGGAACCGTAGCTACGGCGTCTGTCGAAACGCTTGTCTTGATTTGGAATGCTAAACACTACGAATCGTCGTTCAGTGCTGCCTGCGGAGAGAAACAAGGGTACGTTAGTTACCAGTAGTTGTAATATGCACGTGCCGGTAGCCAGTATGGTTATCCATGCATAATATCTCTTCAGTGGTGCATCGAGCCTGAGATTTTGTGCTTGTATGGAATTCGTTGGTGAAGAGTCGCGACGAGGAGTAAAAAAAAGTCAGGCATCCATATTCATAGAAGAGGTGCGCTGTAGACGGTAGCCGTCCATGTTTCCGCGTGTTCTTTCTTTCTTCTTTGGTTGCACTTAACAGCAATACAGTGATGTTGTAGAAAGATGTCTGGAGTTGTTTCGGCGCGCGGAACGGGTATGGTGCTTTAATTTTCGTCGACTTAATGCGGCATTTAAAACAGTACTTGTCAATGCGTCGTCAACACGGCTTGTGAAAATACTTTGCTGTGCCTTACAAATATCAGCCTTTACAGCTAGCCTCCAGTTTCGAACATATAGCAGTATTTTGACAGTGCGTGTTCTTAAGATCATCAAGTGATCATAGTCAGTCTCGCTGTTTCAAGTCTGACCGGAATAAATGATCAATTGCAGCATTTGCTATTGTCACTAGAGCTTCCTGTAGCTTGCGCTAACCTGAATACTTCTAATACAGCGACCGCCGTCTGTAGAACGTGAAGGAGAATGCAAGGTAGGCTTCTCCTCACAGCGACTCTTACCGCAGGGAAGCCAGATTTGAAGACAGTGTTTTTTGCTTCTTTTTGCGCAATGTTAGTGGGCACGCACGCAAGGACATTTATTCAAGCGCGTAGCAGTTTCACCGTGTTCAAGTTCGGCGCACTTGAACACTTTCGTACGGTGACTGCTGCCAGTAGCAAGAGTAAAATAAGCAGAGGGGGCTTTCCCTCACTACTACTGTTGGTGCAGCAAAGCCAACTTTGACGATCGCTAAGCACTCCATGCTAGCGCGTACGCGCTTATTTTGAGGCACGCCATAGTTATAACCGTGCACGGACTGTCGACTGGGCACTTTTCGAAAAACGTTAAGACAGCTTCGTACTACGGGTGCCAGGACTGATGCGGCGCTGGGCAGGCTTCCTTGTTTCTCTTCGGTTTTCTCTTTTTTTCTCCTCTATTTCATTTTCTCCTCTTCCGTTTTTCTTTCTTTCTTTATGTCGATTTATTTCTTCCTCTCTCTTTGTCTATTTCTTTCTCTTTCTATTTTTTTTCATCTCTCTCTACCTTTATTTTGCGCTCGCTTCCTCCTTTTTTTCTATTTTTATACGTGGTTTTGCTTCCGTTACGTTAAGCGCAGTAGTTGTTTTTTTTGCTGCTGATGATAAGTGGTCATCATCCAGGCGCTCGAAGAAGGAAGAAGACTTCTCCTTGGCGCGAGCGCGCGCGTTACGCCAAGCGACGGCGTAGGCCTGTGTGCCGGGGACGGGGAGCAGAGGGCCTCCTTGTCTGGCGGAAAATAAAGTTGTTATCATTATCAGCAGCAGCATACGATGACAGCACACGACAGCATACGACAGCCCGGCCCCCTAAAGTGCACCGCACTTAATGTTGCGGCGTTTTGTGCGAGGAGAATGTGGGTCCGTCGTCCAGCTCCGGAAACGCGCGCGTGCCGGCTTGATGCTGACCCTGGACGCGTGTGTTCAAAACACCGCGCACGCGCTGCCGTTTCTGCGCTGCCGTCGTTCTTCTTTTCATTCACATCTGACCGCTCGATACTCTGGCAACCCCGTCAGAGCGTGCGTGCGTGCCCTCTACGGGTTGTGGCAGTCGCAGAGGACACGCCGCCGTCGGTCACCGGAGCGAGACCAGCGTGACACATGTCGGATACGCTGTCATTCCTGGCATGAGCCGACAGAAAAGGGGGCCCGACCTTGTTGCCCCTCTGTGCAGTTTTGTTTCTATCCGCTGGGTTGATGCGCGGCGTATCTTGTGGGTGTGGAAATAACGTCCGTGGCAACCGGAAGTGGAAAAAGGTTGAGATCTCTTCGACGTAACGATGTTTCTTTCAGCGCCCGTTTCTGTGGTTCGTGCTACTTTTTTTCGTGTTCGCCTTTGTCTCAACGTGACCTCTGTCGTTGAAATGGCCATGAACAACAGAATACTAGCTCCCGAGTAGCTTTTGAGAAAGTTCTACAAAATTCTTTGTCCCTACGTTGTTCGTTTTCTTAAAATTCGGTTGTGCATCGTCGTGCTATACATACAGCAGGTCATGTTTTTTCCGAGGTGTTCCACCGCAAGACTTTGACATTCATGACGTGTCTCGCTTACCCTTTTTCCCGCTCTTTTGCCTTCCGTCAATCTAGCGATTAATCGCACTCTCGTGTGCTGAGCATGAATTGAAACGTCAGAATGAACTCTAATACCCATGTTACACAGGCAAGGTTAACCGCGGTTAGCGCCAACCACGGTTCGCCGATGTTACACAGCGCGAAAGCGTCCTCGGTTAAGGCGGCTAACACCACCTGGCGTACAACAAACTAACTGACGCACTAATCAGCAGATCGCCGTTCTGTACACAAATATGTCGCTTATTTCTTGCATAACGTTCTTCAAACGTACAATTATGCGAATATGTGCATATTTTACGGCAAAACCTCATTGCTTTGGCGTGAACTGCTCTACGTCAGGCGGCAGTTCCGCGTTCAACTCGGCTGTTATTGCCGCGTACACCTTTGCATTGCGTGACGTGCTCCGCAAATCACGCGAATGATTTTCCCATAGCCCTTATCAGGCTTTCCGTGGTTCGTGCCGTCCAGTTCGTCCGTTTATCACGCATGCTCGCCGGCATGCACTCATCGGGCGCCGCTCTGGCGCCGCTATTTCCTCGGTTAACTGCCTAACCGAGGTTGCCAAGCTCGGTTTCCTGCAACCGCGGTTAGCGGCATAACCGTGGTTTCGCGTACCGTGTAACATAAGCGAACCGCGGTTAACGTAACCGCGGTTACGTTAACCGCGGTTTAGGCTACAAGGGTGTAACATGCATTTCGTCCTTTTTCTGTATACCAGCGCTTGCATCCGCGTATGCGGGTTTTGTGCGTATGCGGGGAGGCGGGCTGTCGGGACGGCAAGAGACTGCTTCGAGATTTCCGGCAGGTCTCTTCGGCAAAGATGCGAGTTTCAACTCGTAACGAGAAATCGCTGCTCCATTTGTGCAGCAACATCTCTCGGAAGTTTCAAAAAGAAAGGCACTGGCCGCCTTGGCGCATGTGGCGCTGTACAGCCTGCAATAAGTATTGAGCGCTTAGTTTTCTTCGTAACCATTAATGGTCTTGACCCTCTTACCCCATCGCCCCGTCTCTTTCTTTCCCTCTCTCGCTTTTGATTTTTTTTTTTTCGTTTTTCGTATAACCGTCAACGTATAGGCCGTAGGCCGTGCGCGTATACGCAAGCGGCTTTTTCGCTAGCCGTGTTTCAAAACTACGGCGTGATGCAATAATTGATAGAACTCGGAGCCAAGGGTCTCTATTTCGGTGACATGGGGAAACCTTGACGGAGTTAAAAACGAAGAAAAAGAAACGACGAATAATAAACAAGACCAAAAAAATAGGCGAAGAGTTGAAGGGTAGAGCGAGCGAGATGAGAAAGAGCTCACGCAGCCGTGATTTTAAGGGAAATGAGGTCCACGTCACGTGTCACCGTGCTCTGTCGTTTTCATCATCGTAAGCGCGTGTCGCTGTACGTAAAAAAAAAAAGATAGAAAAAGAAAGACGATGGAGCGGTAGGCCGGCACCGCCGATTCCCGCACCTCGCGGCCCCTGGCTTTATATAGTTTCGTGCATTATTGAGCAGTAGGTATCGCACGTGCATATATGCATACGCGCGTGGTATATTCTCATTATATATGTCTCTGTAATGTACACGCTTGCGCTGGGGTTGTGCACGGCCGGCGCCCGCGGCGCTGGCCTTGCAAATTACCCTGCGACCGCACTGTGCGCTCGTGGCAGCTTGAGGAGGGACGTGCATTCGTTGTTCGCTGTATCGTTCACCTCTCGAGGAGAAAACAGCTTCGTCTCCGACTGTCGTTATTGTGTGGCGCCCACATAAGGAACTGGTCGTGCGTTGGATCCATAATCGTAAACGGGCTATCGCGAATGGTTTCAGTTTATGTGATCCATTAATAAATGCGCATGGCGTTCCCATGGGCGTTCCGTGTGCAAAGGCGGCGATTCCACCGGGTTCCAGCTGTGTACTGCGGCCGGCTGGTATAGCAAAGCTGCCATCACTGTCTAGCAAATTCAACGCAGTCACCATGCAGTGATTTGGCGCTGTGTATAACCTGCGCGTCGCTTGTAGTCTTAGTTATATATAACCATTCATCGGTGTCAGTCAGTATTTTGTCAAAAAATTAATGATTGATTTCGTATTGAAGGGACGATGAATCGCGATGTGCCGAAGGTTGAGGAGCCGATGAGCTCCCATATCGAGAGGCTCGTTTGGCTCTGCACTGTACGAGAACTGCGGCTTGGCTTAGGAATATCGTCCTTTATTATTATTATTATTATTATTATTATTATTATTATTATTATTATTATTATTATTATTATTATTATTATTATTATTACCACTCGTATTAATCGACTGTCTTTATTGCTTATTAACTTTTCTTGCGTGCGCAAGCACAAGGGCCATACGGTTGTTCCTAGGCACATTGATTGATTGATTGATTGATTGATTGATTGATTGATTGATTGATTGATTGATTGATTGATTGATTGATTGATTGATTGATTGATTGATTGATTAAATACGCTGCATTCCTGGGACCCTTTCACCCACTCTGTAACAGAGTGTGATGACATCCACGATAATGTCGTCGATAACTTCGATAATGTCGACGATACATCTTATCTCGATTTTGCTCCAACTCCATTGCCTCCTTGCTCCAACACTGGCGGCAGCGTTGGCTATAGCGCAGGCTAATGCTGGCTTTTGGCTAGCTGTTGACCGATGTGATACCAGCTATCCGCTGTACAACAATACCAACATTGCCTTCGTTTAATCTCATTTGCATGGACGACTGATTTGCCTACCACTTTTGTCTTTTTCTCCTTATTTTCCCACCACTACGTTGCAAAACGCGTGCGCCTTTTGTGCCTGTCAGTCCTGATTCCATGAGGATTGGTTGGTTAACCGTGAGGTTGGTCAACCTCCCCGCCTCTCCTCTTCGTTTCTCTCCCTGTCTCTCATTGCATGAAAGCGCGCTTTGAATCTCGTGTGAAGTCCTTTGAAAATGTGAATCTTTAGACTACTTCGGCACGCACGCAGGCGAGCCCGTATTTGTGGACGCTCACCGCGTTGCAAGCATGCTGCGCAAATTTCCTGTAACGTTCACGGCCACGTACACAACGTTCTTGAATTTGGTCTATTCGAAAGAGGAGATCAATAAAACACAAAGGATGGCGAGAGATGAGGCCCGTTGCGGAATCTTGTCTCGGCGAACGTCTACGGTTGTATGTGCCGTTGCCTAACATGCCGTGGGTAATTTTTTTTTTACGATTCCCAACGCTCCCGAGACGCGTTATGCGGCGTTCCTGGGGCACTTTCTCTTCGCTCACGCTGCCGCCGCGCCGTCGTGTATGTGCCGTGGTCGTTCATTATGTGCGCTCGCTTCGTCCGCCGGCTGACATTCCTGCGCTGAGAGACGACACCCCCGGCGCCCCTGCACTTTCGCGAGCGTATACCCTCCTGTATGTGCAGGGAGTTCGAGAAGGAGTGAAGAAGGTATAATAATAAGCGAGGGCAACGAATATGGCGGTCGCTGTCGAGAAAGACAATTTCCAGGGCGCCTATAGCTGCCTCGTCTCTGCTGGTACCTTTTGTGGTGGCCGACAAAAGGTGCAAAAAAAGAATCCTTTCCGCTTTACGAGAAATTACTAAAAGAAGAGAGAGAGAGAATATCTGAAGGCAGAGCAGCTATTGGTCAATAACTATGCATGTGACGCGTGGATAAAGTTTATGTCCGCAGTGATTGCGTTGCGTGACGTGGTGCTTGGCAAGGGACATTCCTGGGACGCCCGGATGCGTGTTTTCGAAACATATCCCCTGAGGTGTATGGGGCGAATTCTGCGCCGCTATTGGCTGGAAGTGGTCACGTGATCTAAGCGCGCTTCCGGCCGCCCGGAAACTATATAGAGTTTTCTCCTCCTGAATTCGCGTTTGTTTCCTCCCCACCCTCCTTCGTAAGAATACCAACTGAAAGGGAGCTACAGACGTGTGAGGTCTTGAACGTCCTCAGAGTTTGCTGTATAAGGGGCTCCCAGTGGGGGGCATTAAACGTTGCGTTGGTCAAATACGGTTCTGGTGAGGAGGGCTTTACCATCGCAATAGCGAGGCATGGAGAGATGTATAGATGCCGGAACGCCAGGAAAAGAATGGCTACTTTGAACGTCAGCCTGCGATCCAGCGCGTCGAGCTTTTCTTTCTTTGTTATTTTTTTTTCTGGCATATAAACAAAATGTTGTCATTATCGTCTTTGCTTTTTTTTTGCAGCGGTAATGCTCGCACTGACCACGTCCACAGCCCACGGTCGTTGCAGCAGGGATACGTATAATAAGCTGATTCCTCGGCTGTAAGCGCGCGTTCCTCGCATTCTTTCCATCGGGAGTCTAGGGAGGCGAGGAAGAATGCAGGGGCATCTCATTGAAGCACATGGCTGATGGTAGGGAAGGCCCTACGTGTTTCTGGCGTAAGTTATAGGCCTAATGAATAGCGCGCCTGCACAGGTTTCATTCTGGTGGTATAGTCGGTGCTTCTGCGTGTGATCCTACAAAGCGCAAATGTTGTGGGCTTTTGTAAGTTCGTCGCTGACGCAGCAAACTATGGGCGCTCGCTGTTCCGCAGTATGTTTCTAGATAGTTATCGTTTGTATGCAAAGTTCTTTGCGTTATGCCGGATACCGTACGCGTAAACGTGAGAGGCCATAGGTGGTGCCATCTTGTGGTGCCGAGATGAACCAGGCAGGCGTAGAATTGTAACTGCGGATAACCGAGTGCATTCTACTTCTCTGCTGGTGGGAATTTTCTCGGCAACAGCCTAATACCTAAATGAGTTGCCTTTTAAATGTTTAATTTTTTTTTGTTCCCCTCAGGGACACTAGGCGAAAACAAACGTGTCTCTAATTGTGGTTGCACGAAGCTTCAAAAGACGTCTACTATCGTCCGGCAACCTGTTATTCTGTAAACTCCTTTGCGAATTCCGGAATACCTGACGAGCTAAAAACCTCTACTGTCCGCAGCAGTTTGCGAACGGATTTGGGACTGTGCTTTATCGTTCCGTGCCTCTAGCTAATTCATTTACAGAGCCAAATGCAGTAGCTGTAGATAAGCGGCGCTCATTCGACATCGCAAATACCTTTACTCTGCAGCACGGCAAAGTTATTTCCATGCTCACCGTTTAATAAGCCCGTTTTGTGCCTCGTTTGTATTTATTAAAACTTGAGTGTACAACATACGGGTGGTCTTCAAATCGCGTCGATCTCATTTCCCAGAGAAAACAAAACAAGTAAGTCAATTAACGCAGCTGCCTTGGCGGTCTCCGTAAACCATTACGCAATAGCCCTCGCGCGTCCATAAAATACCCATCAGCAGCCGTGATGGAATCGTCGCGAAGCCAAATCTGGCATATGAGAACACACGGCTGCTTGCTAATTGCCCAAGTCACGCTACGTCCACGGTTGCATATATATGCAGGTATATATACATATATATATTTTTTTCGCGGTGGCGCGTAATGGAAATGAGCGCGCAGGCTTCCGTAGTGAGCGATGCAGCATGCGAAGGTTTATTGTTCAGCTGCCTACTCGTGATAAGGTCACGTGTCGCGTGACACCCTTTGGCAAGAAGAGCGTTCCACCCTCGCCGCCTGGGCCTACGAGCGGCGCTGGCTAACACTCGCAAGGATTACATGCACAAAAAAAATACCCAACGAAGTCGACGCGGAAGCGCCTTCCGTCGTCGCTCAATTTGTAGAGCATCGGACGCGTAATTCGAAGGTTCTGGGTTCAGATTCCCACCGAAGGAAAGGGTGATTTTGCTTCCATTTTAATTCATTTCAGTTTACGTCACAATTGCTATACTGCAGGTAAAAGACAATTAACGTCCCCCATCCTTTATCTGACCTAATTTGCCTGTTGGATTCATTTCGACGCAGTTAAGTTGATTAACGTTCTGTGTCTGTCTATCTACGTATGTCTAGCTGAACATCGACTCGCAGAACGGAGCCAACTGTCGAGTCAGGCCCTCCGCTATCCAATGGAGCCTTGGAAGAAGGGACCCACCCGCAATGAACCACTTTTTTAAAAAAAATAAGTAAATGTTTTATATCGGTTCAATCAATCAATCAATCAATCAATCAATCAATCAATCAATCAATCAATCAATCAACCAATCAATCAATCTCTGTTATTAGGCTGAAACGTCTTCAAAACAGGCGTATAATAATAATAACGTCTATAATAAATAATAACGTCTTTATTTCCATCAACGATGGAGGAGACTGCGGGTAAAAGTCGCTTGAAGGACAAGCAACTTGACAGAGGCCCGCAGCCACCTCTACAGTGCAGGCAGCGATAGCACACATGTTCAGAAAGAAAAGAAAAAAATCATCATACAGAAAGTATAATGTATAATGTATCGAATACCCCTGTCTCGGGCATTCCGGTAGCATTGGCACGCAAGGTGGCCGCAGAGCATGCAGTCTCGGCACACTGCATGCATCGCGCGCTTTTAGTACAGCTACAGTACGACGGCCTCGTCGAGGGTGTCTGCACGCACTTGACCTTAATTGGTTGCGCCACGCGGTCGGCGCCGCTTGTGTTACGCGCACCCCTTTTTGTTTTACCCCCAATGTCATTTCTCTCTCTCTCTTCTCGTTCACCGCCATATTTCACTGCCCTGTTTGTTTCTGGAGAGAGTTAAGGAGTTTGACCCGACGTCCTGCGAAGACGTTGTAATGTTTGGTTCTGCTTATCGCTCTTCTCCCGAGTTGTTCTCGCTCGTCGTTACAGAGAGAAAAAAAAAGAACAAAAGCAGGGAGCGATGAAAGAAAGGAAGTGATCAGATGGACCGGGGCCCTGATTGCGAGAGCGTGCTGCCACCGCGCCCATCATCATGCAGGCAGGGGCCATGCGAGCGAGCGAGAGACCGGACGACCGACAGCGCGGCCCCCCGATCTCGCCTCGCCGTCGTCATCTTAATCTTCGTCGTCCTTCGGCTGGCCGCGAGCGCTTGAAAGAAAGAGAAAGAAAGAAAGAGAGAAGGAAAGTAAGAAAGAAAGAAAGAAAGAAAGAAAGAAAGGAAAAGAAAAAGAACGGTGACAGCCGGGGCTCACCGAACACCCGCTCGGCTGGCGGCAGGCAACTAGACAGAATGACAGGCGACAGTGAAAACAGCGAGGGAAAGGAGAAAGTTTTGTGGGGATGCGAGGAGTTTTGGGGAATCGAAGGAGGAGGAGAGAGGAAGGGAATGAGAGGATGAGACGCCTTGTGGGGAGGAAAGGGGACGACGACGAAGGAGGGGGGAGGGGAAAGAAGAGGAGAAAGAAAGAAAGCCCGGCTGTTCTCGACGCCGCTGGCTGGATCCCGGGGCCACACTCCATAGTTGATGTACTACTTTCTTTGCCTGACCCGATCGAAGAGGGAGGTGCTGCTTGCGCAGCGTGTACGTTCTCTCAGGAAAGGAAGAGAAGGGGGGGGGGGGGGGCGCAAAGCGAGAAGGGTGCAGTGGAATGGGTCGAGAACGTGTAGCATATAGTTAGGTCGTGGAGTGATTGTGGTGCGTTCTAGAGGAATCCTCTGGTGGGCTTGCTGGTACATGTTCTGATAGATAGTAGGTATATGCAGCGCGGATAAACAGCGACAGTCTGTGTCGTTTATGTGTGTTCCCTTTGTCTTCGTTTCTTTGCGCTGCACATATCTAGTATATATCAAGAAATGCGGTACGTGTCTGTGTGTCCGTATAATGTGTGCTTGTGTGTATGTAGGCTAATATATGTGCTTGCGCAATACGTAAATATGTAACTTGATAATACAGTTTTAGAATTAGATACCGAGGCCCTGAGAGAGAGTGATTTTGGAAAGAGGAAGATAGAAAAGGACACTGCCCTGCTCTGGCCGCTAAACGACGCGTTATGGCTAGCCGCTATCGTCGGCTCGGTCTCCCTGCGACAACGGCGGAGGACTTCCTTTTTGCTGTACGGTCGAAGATCCCGGCTCTGCACGCGTTCCTCGAGTTTGCGGTTCCTGCAGACCTTGCCGCCCTGTAGCCGAACGCGCTTTCGTGCTCCCGCCTGCGCTGACAAGACCAGCTTGCGCATCTCACTTCTTTCTATCTTCCCTTCTTCCTATCATCTTTACTCCCTCTTCCCCATCCCCAAAGGCGCTGAGCCGTGCCCCCCACAACGGGAGGCAGAAAATAGTGCCCTGAGTACCTCAAGCACACAGGCCATTTTCGAAAGAGCTGGCATATCCAAGAGTGCGACTGCATTTGACGCAGTCGCATTCGGGACAACTCAAGGCGATTGCGTACGCAAAGCATTGGGTACCGTATTACAGTGAAGCCATTTACCTCTAGCCCCATGCGTTCCCAATACGTGCAGGGGGGGGGGGGGATATTGTTGGCGGCTCGCGCCCGTATGTATACACAAAAAACGGAGACAGCGCCTCTGGCGGAGCGCGTTCACGCGGCGGCGCTTGACCTCGGCGTTGTGTGGTGGCGCTGCTATAGACTATTTTCTGTAAGACATCTGGGCGCCGCCATCTTGGGCTGTTAAGCGGATGTTTTCTTGTGTGTGTTTAGTGTGACGTGAATTAATAAGGCCATGAAACATCGTATGTACCAACCCAAGCGTTTTCATGCGTATGCGCGTTGCCGTAACACTGTTCGTTTAGTTGTTAAAGGCAGGCAGGCAGGCAAAGAACTTTATTATTATCCGGAGGCGGCGCTCGACCCCCCTTAGGGGACGACACCGGTAAGGGCCACTCCCATACAAAACACAAAGGTTAACAGCCCAACATGGCGGCACTCAAACCCATCCGTAAAATAGTCTATAGTTTGACGTAAAGCACTGCGAGAAACCGGAAAAGGCGCTACTCCGAGACGGCACGGTTTGTTCACGCCAAAAAAAAAAAAAAAACATAAGGAAGCGGAGGGACGTAGGCAGCAGCAACGCGAATAGAGACATCGAAAACGAGAACGCAGCAAAGCGGAGAATGCGTCGAAGTGTCATGAGTATACGACGAAGAACGTCACCGTCTGCTGTCGCTGACTACGGAGAAACGAGCGCAGAGGCTTCTACAGCGGACACGCTAGTATAGCTTTGCTGGTAATCCGTCGCCCACATGAATGTTGCGGCCACGCGAATTTTTGCTTGGCCAAAGCCTGGACGCAAACCGGCGCTTCAATGCCTTGTTCAAACACTTACGCATGGTTGACATCAGATTTGCATGATAACAGTGCAGATCAGAATCAGGAAGAAAATGTCCACCTGAAACTCCTTCGGACAGCCAGAAGAAAACTTCCTAGATCGCGTTATGTTCCTCTGAGGAAACACGCTGAGGTGTGCAAACACACAATCTTGGAAATGATTTCACAACGCAAGATAGCTTAGCGAGCCCCAAACAGGACTAATTAAAAAAAAGGCGTTTTCATATCGACGCTATAGGCGGCACCTTATGGCTTTCATTCTGAGTCAGTAGGCGTCACCGTCGGTAATATTGTATTAGGTGTCACCCGATTTCACCGTAGGCGAAAACTTCGTTGTCGCCATAGCTTTTCCGCTGTGCAGAATTCTCAGCATCACCGTATGTACGATTGACGCCCGGACTTTCATCAGACCGGTTGCCTTTGATTCGCTCGCATTTAACGCTGCTTCGCTTCACCACCCTCGTCGATGTGTGTCGGCGCCACAGTCCCCAAGCGCTCGTAGTACGCTGAAACGGGAGTTATAGTTAAGTAGATTACCTTGAGGGGCTTAGTTGGTTCGTTCTAACGATTAATCGATAATCCGCTTATCTAGAAAGAGTACACCGCACAGGAAGACACACAGAAAGATCCGTTCGTCCCTTGCTGTGCGGTGTAGTGTCTCCCGATGTGCGCATTTAACAATACATAATTACTAGCGTAGTACCGTTACTCCTTTTTCGACTGGCCGTTTCCGTGCATCGCTTCGGCGTTTCGTTAAAAGGTCGTGTAAGACGGTAATTATTAAACTTTAGAGGGAGTCTAAAGGGAGCGAAGTGACTATGAGAAAGTTTGACTAACTCTGTTTGACTTCTCTTTTTCGCAATGCAGCTCTAAGGCTGTCTTGCACGGCCTTATACACTCTACAACTTCGAAGAGTGCTTTGGAGAGCGACATGTCGAATATCCCATTAGTGCGATTGTACCCCGCTGAAGTGCACCCAATCGTTTTATCGTACGTTTGGCTAGTAAATGTCGTCGGTCCGTCTGTCGATCAGTGTTGCGGAATGGGCGCCTCCATTCCATTCCAATTCCATTTCAGGGAATTAGAACTTGCCACAGTTCCATTCCTTTCAATTCCTCGCAATGAAATAACTTAGTCCATTCCCAATCCAGGAATGGCCGGAATGTTCAATTCCATTCCTGTAATTCCTCAACGTAGGAAAGGCATCTGGATAGTTTTATGGAGTTAAGACTGAACGCCCCATAAAGCTGATGCCATCAGATGCTTTAAGAACTGCAAAAGTACGCATAACACGTTACCAAGGTCGAGGGATAGTAGCTTGGTGACATATCTCGTGCAGTACAACCACCCTATTAATTCCCATAGGGGCAGTTCTCCCGCTATCTATAGCATTTGCATGGTCAGCATGTTTGAACGAATGGTGATGTTTTAATATTGTTTAAGCTTAAATGTGTTAAAGCTAAAATGACGACATAGCGTATTTTTATGCTGACAAAAGTAGCGTTCAAGAAGACTAAGCAGTTTTGCCACGCGTCGGGAACGATCCTGATTATGGAAAAAACTAAGATTTGGTTAATGGTGAACAATTAAAACCCTCTAAATCTGCTGGTATCAGTCGGAACAATGCACCGCTCGCGCACCTTGTGCCTTTGCATCGAATACGGAACACTGGGCCGCACTGCTCGTCAGCACTCACGCTTGTCAAGCGCGCCTCGCAAGCATGGATGGGCTGAGGAGAACTTTTCTGTGTTCGCATATGCGCAGCTATGCAATGTCAGGTATACAACTTAGAGAAGCGCTTTTTCGAATATGCGTCCGAGTCACCGACGGCGACAGAAGGGAAAAAGTCAGTTTGACCACAAGGGCGAAGCAATGAATGCGATAGGAACAAATTGTAATGTTATACGAAGTGAGGCTGGCAGCTAAATCTTTTGGATCCGATCTCATGCAACTCTAGAAAACGCTGGTTTAAGAGAATACGGCCGCTCCAGGACACTCTTCACACCACATTCTCTTCGCGTTGAGAGCGCAGCGCGTAGAAGGGTATACTGGCCGCCCGCTGTCGGCTGCCGAGATAGGGAGATAACGCGCGCGCCAGCGACGACCGCGGTCGTAAAATCGAAGGTCGCCCGAGGGAAACCCTCCCCCCCCCCCCTCGCGTCTTTTCACGCTCGCGAACGACGGGCGGGGCCGGTCGGTCGAACAGTTGGGGGGATCTTATCGCATGCGCCTCGGAGCGACGGAGATGGGCCGGTTAGTTTGATCTCCTCTTCAGCCGCGTTCATCGCTCCCGCTCGCGCGCTTTTAACCGCTGGTAGAACGTACGATGCGCAGGGGGCTCTTATCAATTTGGACTTCATACGCGACATGACGGCGACGGCAACGGTGACGGCGACGGCAAAAACCCGTCGAGACTGTCCATATAATTGCTATCGCAGTAAAACAAAAAAAGGAAGGGTGGTGAGACAGCAGGCGGCTGGGGCACCGCCGAGGGAGAAAAAAAAGTCACAATGTGTAGAGGAATGGGGGGGTGGGGGGGGGGGGGGGTATGCCGCCGCCGTAGTTCCGCTCGACGGATATCAACGGCATAGAACCGCAGTTACGCGAAGAATAGAGACAAACTTCTGAGCAACACAGTGTATATGAGGGACAGAATTGCAGTAGGCGTGTTGCTTATAAATATACTGTGCTTGTAATCAGACAAGCCATTGTAAAAATACTGCTTTATTATTAAATTCAAGGCTTTGACTTACTAATGTGTGAAGTTTGAAATACAGCGCGTACACGAAATACAGCGCGTACACGTGCTCTATTTTCGCAAAAAGACGTCATTCCATTCCCATTCCATTCCGTGCAAAAGGCGCTTAATTCCATTCCCATTCCATTTTTCCAAGCATTGTCCCCATTCCATTCCGGGGTCGCAAAAATGTGAATGAATCCGGAGTCATTCCAATTCCGGAGTGGCAACTCCGCAACACTGCTGTCGACATATGTACAGAAGGAAAAAAAGAAAAAAGAAAGCAACACATGAGCCTTTGGAGACGCCGTATGTAGTGGAAGGGGCTCGCGTTTAATTTAGTCTGCCCGGAGTCTCTTTAACGTGCGCACCCGTACTCGGGTGCGCAAGTGCTATTTCATTGCGCCTTCGTCGGAGTGGGCGGCGGGTAACCGAAACAGCGACGATCATTCTGGGCAGGGGAACGCCATAAACCGCTGCGGATTTTCTTGCACGTACATCTGATGACGTTTCTTCAACACCGCTATGCGTCTAACTTAGAAGAACAGACTGTTGGGTGAGTTGGCGCATCTGAACCAAACGCCGCTCCTGGTTTGTGCCAGCTATCGTTCAATAGCAGTAATCTGCTTCGTGACAAAAGATCTCCTGTATATGACAGCCCCCCGAAGATCGTGAGCACGGTCCTCTGTATGAAGAGAGGGTGCACCGCTTGTGAACTCTGCTTTCCACTCTGTGTTTTTTCGCAAAGCACTAGAGGTAGTTCTGGACTCCTTTAAGAAGTAGATGCATACTAACGTCATTGTTGTTGTTGTTGTTAGTGGCGATGGTGGTGGTAATGTAGGAAGGACGTTGCTTTTTCTGTTTGTGTGTGTGTGTGTGTGTTTTGTTGTTGTTGTTGTTTCTGTTGTTGTTGTTGTTAGGGGGAGGTGTGCCTGCTTATAGCAGACTCACCGACACTCAAGTCTAAAAGTGGTATTAAAACCTCGGGAAACAAACCTAACAGAGATATACCTTTGAGAAACTGGCGGCGGTGAAGGGATCGAGAGCTTGAGGGATGATGCCGTCGAGAGGATGCGCAAGGCCGTTCGCACACGCAGGACAACGGGCGCCGCTGTTTACTTGCAACGTACATGCTATAGCTGACTGCTCCCTGCGCCGTCCGTAGCTGAGGACTAAAGCTGTGTGCGCTCCCTGCGCCATCATCTTTGCTTTGTTGTTCTATTATCTTAGTCGGGCTGTTCGCGAGACTTCGCGTCTCACAAAGTATAAGAGAGAGCATTTACTTTGACGGCGATGTTCTTGTGTTTCATATTCGTAGTCGCGTTCGCGTGTCCTCTGCGTTAGACAGCTACAGAGTTGCGTAGAAAAAAAAATGAATGTTCAATGGACGATGCGAAGAAAAACCGTCGAAAGAGACATCTTTGGCTTTCCGCCGCTATTCTTATTAATGCGAAAACAAAAAAAGAGTAGCAATTGATGAGGAAAACGGCAGAAAGAATGGGATGGGAAATCAGATTCAGCTCTGTTTAATCTGTATTCGAATGAGCGATCACAGAAACGTTTAAATCTTCTGTTGTGCGTTGCTGGCTGGGAAGGTTGGGGAGGAAATGTCACTGTCAACTGAGGCGATCTTTCTTTTTTGTTTTGAAAATGTTGGCTTCACTACGAAGCGATTGAAATGTCACAACATCGAATGCCTTCGGTGATTGCTGTAATGAATTTAAGCCGCCGTCCCCCCCTTTTATGATACTTTTAAAGTTTTTTTTTGTTGTTATATGTGGTGCACTTATGCAAACTGGGCTAGGAGGAGACGCATAGGTGGGCGCTTACATTGTCGTTACATTGCCGAGTAAATCCGTACTAATCCTCGTTGAATGGGAATGTATTTCAACGGTGAAGCTGCTTATGCTCGGAGAATCTCCGTTAGTTGCGAACAGAAACTATCATCATCATGAACCGGCACGCGCTTTCTTCTTCCTTGCTCCCAGAACACGTGCGTGGATTTGTCCGGCGTGGGATGCAATAACTGATGGGCGAGAGAACGAGTACAGAGAGAGGGAGAGAAAGAGAGACATTCTTGGCGAAAAAAATTCTTGCCGAGGCGGGATTCGAACCCGCGTACCAACGATACGAAGGCGAGCATTGTAAGCATTTGTACGCTAGCAGAGCATAACATAGCCTTGTCGTAGTATGGTATAGCTAGGGGGTGGTAAAGGCATAGAGTTTCCTATAAATACACTAGAGGGAACTCTGGCGCTAGTGTCTATGGGAGCTGCAACGCACGGCGCTTCAGCCAGCATGGGAATGATGGGTAGTACACAAATTTGCCTAGTCTTGCCTAGTCTTCGTTCTTTTGGCTTCGTGTGGCCTGAATCCGCTTTGCCGCAATAAGAGGTTCAGCCAAGATTCAGCAGTTGCGCTTCACCACCTTGACCTTTTTAGGCTCACGGATTCAAATCGGCTCACGGATTCAAATCGGCTCACGAAGTTCACAACGGTCCATTCTTTTATCCGAAGCAGAACCAAAACACAACAATAAACAAAGCCACAAGTGCGTTCGAAGCCGCAAGCGCAAAAACTAGACAAGTTTGTGTACTACCCATCATTCCCATGGTGGCGGAACGATCGCAGCGCCAGTGTCCCCTCGAGTTAAATTTAGGAAACTATATGGGTAAAGGGAAGTGAAGATGAGGAGAGATGTGAGGAGTAGCGGAGAGAGTAAAGCGTGGCATAGAAAGAAATAGTAAGAGAAAAATAGAGAGAAAGGGAAGGAAACAGCAAGAGAAAGAAAGACAGAAAGAAAAAATAAAGAAACAGAAAGAGATAGACAGAAAGAGGATGTGAGAAATAGAGAATGGAAGAAAAGAAAGACAAAGGAAAGTATATATAAACAGCAAGAAATAGAAATCAAGAGCTACAATGAAGACGTAGAAAAAAAATAGAGACGAGAGAAAGAGAGAGAGATGAAGAAAGCAAGAAAAATAAAAATAAATAAAGAAGGCTGCCCAGCTCCGCACTTCCTTCAGACTTGACACCACTTGTGCAAAGCTAACTTAGTTTCTTTTTATCGAGGTTGTCGCGGTGACTTGTCATTTCACGCTGCCACATATCGTTGTTTCCTGGGTGTGAACGCACGACCGTCGTTGTTGCCCGTAGCAACTGAATGGTTTTGCGCCGCTAAACACCAGGATGACGGCCCAATTCACGTCATGGAAGAAGGAAACTGTTGCGATGGAGCTTGCGCAAGGCGGTAGATAGAAATTAGTAAAGAAAGAAAGATAGTTTAGGTCAGGCACGCACTCGCTAAGCTTCCCTTGCCTCCTTTTGCCGATATGGTAAGGGCTCTTTTTTTTTTTTTGCGTTATTGAAGCTCTGTACATAAAATTGCCTTTATAGCAGCGCGACGACGTTTCGCAATATCAGTGATATTGTTTTTTTTTTTTCCTTTTCTTTTTTTTGCGGCAAGGTCACTGTGGTCTCTCGTTCATGCTTGATTGTTTGAGTGCGCGACGCAGTACTAAATCCATCAAAAGCCCCCCTCTTCCTCCATCCCCCCCTTTTTCTTGCTCACAAGCAATCGAGTGAGTGACGACAACTTACTTAAACGCAGCAATATACTGACAAGTTAGTATTGGGATATAGCTGTGAACGCGTACTATTCGACCGCACCGCTGCTTAGCTCGACTGCAGTGTTGCAAGAGTGGCGTGGTCGATATCAGGTCGATAACCGGACTTTTATCTCTTCAGAAGGCCTGTCCTGTACATATATGTACTGACGCCAGCGTTTCTGACAAATTGCAGTGCGACGCTTGAAACTTTTTCTTCTTCTTTATCTTCTGCGATCATTTCGCCGGCCGTTATGTATGGCTCGATACCGCGCGCGCGCAAAACGACACTGCCCAAATCAATGTGTACGTTGCCTTCGCCAGCTTCTCGGTCGAAATTTGCTCATATATCGTCGTGACGGTTTGCTGTCCGTCCTCGCGATTATTGTTTCGCATTGACAGTGTCATCTCGAGGAGACAATTATCGACTCGCGCTGCCTCCGCTCAGTACGACGCCGCACGCGAACGCAGTGACAGGACGAAAATAAGATGTCGCTCAATAGGGTCTTTTTGCAAGTTACGGAAATACGGTACGGAAATGCGGTAAGGCAGTACGGTCGCGCTTCTCCTTTCCAGTGACCGTGCGTCCCCCGGACGACAGGTTCCTCGTTAACAATGCGTAGGCTGATAGGCCACAACGAGGCGTGACAACCCCACAGTAATTTTTGAAAGAGCTTTTGTGTTGTTGGGGTGCCTTCACTGGCAAAAGGTCAACGACCGGGAGAGGAGCGCTACGGTAATACCGTACCGTATTTGCGTACCGTATTTCCGTAACTTGCTAAAAGACCCTAATAAGGGGGCAGCGACGGAGCGAATGCGCGGCTTTCGTAACGCCCGAAGTCAACGCACGTGGCAGAAACGGAAGAAAACAGGAACATTAATAAAGGCCCTAGCCATATCTTTCATCAGCGCGCGTCGTTGCCAATCATCTGCAGCGGTCCGCCGCGGTGTTACAGTGCTTTACGGTGCTCGGCCGCCGACCCCGAAAGTCGTGGGTTCGATCCCGGCCGTTGCATTTCGATGAAGGCCAAATGTTCGAGGCCCGTGCGCTGCGCGATATCAGTGCAGCTTAAAGAACACCCGATGGTCTGAATTTCCGGAGCCTTCCACTGTACGGCGTGCCTCAGTATTATTATTATTATTATTATTATTATTATTATTATTATTATTATTATTATTATTATTATTATTATCTGCAGCGCATATGAGACACGTCGCGGTAAGTCATCCCCCTCTCCTACCGCGGTTGTTTAGCAGCTCTGACGTCACGAGGGTCACAGATTCTATTGCTGACCGCTGCAGCCAACGCGCTCCAAAGAAAGACGAGGAAAGATATATATATTGTGGGAATCGAGCGCGCCCTCCCCTTTGGCGCCTCGTTCCCCAGCTAGCGCGAGTGCTGGCCCCGTGCTCCTCGAGCGCCGGGAACATGGCCACCGTGGTTTCGCCGCCAGGCCTTTTTGTCTGGTGCAAGCCACGCGTCGGTCTTCCCTGCACGGAGACACGTTGTCCGAACATGCCCGGACAATGCCTACCCCTCGCATCACGCTAGCACACGTGACGGTGCTTCGCCGATCGTCATTGGCCGCCCGTGACTGCCTCCTCTCCCCTGAGCTTGCTCCCGCCCGGCGCTCGCTCACCGCGGGAGATGCTCACAGGCCTACACGAGAGGTAGAGGCACTGCCTTAGCAGGCGGCTTCTCGTACGTGCGCTCGGCTGCTCCCCTTTGTGTGATAGCCGTAGCGCCTGCCGGCAAGCGTTCACTCGGTCGGTTTTGCGGAGTTACCCTTACGGCCCGCAATCCCGTGATTGTCGCACTGTGCTGTATCTTGGGTTAATAAACCCGTGTTTGTTGACGACCTGCCTCGAGTGCCATCTCTGCGCCGTGTCGGAGAGTCGACGAACCCGGCCGTAGCGTCTTTGTGCGCGACGGCAGTGGAGAGCGTCGCGTCCCTTCCCGGTCGCTTCGTAGGGTAAGCTTGTGTAGCAAACCTATCTCCACATAACTGGCGCCCAACTTGGTTTCGGCATGGCTTCAGAGCAGACCCCCCTCGAGGCGCTCGTTCCTGCTCGATCCCGTGGCGATGGACTTAATCTCGTTCGATGCGGACGAACCCGATAGCACGAGAAACGGTCGCCTCGACGGCCCTCTGCTTTCGGTCACCGGGAGAGATCCCTTCTTTGGGGCCCCCCTATGGTGATGCTGACCGCTCGAGCGTGGACTACAGTCCCCGCCAAGCCAGTTGCGGGCTTTCTCAGCTGTTTGAGACGCACGCGCTTACGGGCCCATCCAATGCGTCGTCTCCGCTCGCTGGCCTTCCCTTGTCAGCAGCGCAGTTGACTGCCCAACCCGCCACACCCGAGCCTTCCTTCCTAGGCCACTTAGGTGTCGGCATACACGCGCTCACTGACCCACCTTGGTCAGGGGCGAAAAGGGTTGACAATGTTGTCCGCGAGCCAGCTCGCTTTACCGACAACGTCGCCGCGTTTGCCGACGCTCGCATGCCTCGGACTCGCGTAGGCGGCACTTTCGGCGGACGTGAGCCACCGTGCTCCGCCGTCGATACGTTGGCCTATCGCGTGAGGCCTCATGCACCCGTCGGTGCGGCAACAACCCCACCCTCCTCCATGCCGTTTACTGGCCCTTTTCGGTCTGGCGTGCATGCCGGAGAACAGGCGCGCGACCCTGTCACGGCCGCGCCGGCGTCGGAGCAATCGCCGCTGCACGCAACTGCGGCGCAGCTCCTAAACGTCCTGTTGGAAGCGGCGCGCTCGCAGCCTTGTGCTTTAAAGGGAGACCCCGAGTCCCCTCAGCCAAGCACGCCGAGTAGCCTAAGGGTACCTCTGCCTGAGTACAGCGGTTATTCGGACCGCATGAGTGCCACGGAGTACCTCGAGGCGCTGCACCGCTATCAGCAGGCCATGCGGCTGAACGACAGCGTAATGCTAGGCAGTGTGTTGCCAGTAGCGCTGACAGCCCAAGCGGCACGGTGGTACCGACTTGTCGGCCACCAAGCTCGTTCGATGGAGGAGTTTAGGGCGCTATTCCGTAGCGAATTCCTTCCTCCTGACTATGAGCGCCGCATGCGTCGCGAGCTAGAGCTTCGAACGCAGCATCCCGACGAATCTCTTCTCGAGTACGTCCGGGCTTTGCAGGAGCTCTACCTCCTTGCCGACCCTACGGCATCAGACGCTGAGAAGGTGGAGCGAGCCATTCGCCAGGCTCATCCAACCTTCGCCGCTTACCTTCGGAGCGCCCGTTATCGTAACCTGAACGAGCTGGCCTCCGATGCGAAGCGTATTCAGGGCGACATACTGGCGGCGAGAGCCTACCGCCCGCCGCCACCGCCGTCCGCTTCTCTTGAGCCTCGTTGTGCGTGGGCTGGTGGTGACTTGTCACCCCGTAGTCCCCTGAGTCACGAGGCGGCCTCGGCCGCGAGAGAACGAGATGCGCCCGCTGTGTCGGACCGCGCTCTCGACCCGTACTCGTACGCCCGGGCGTGCCCCTCTGCCCTGCAGGGCGAACGAGAACGGGACCCCCGTGCCCCACTGCACGAGGGGAGATCCGATCGCGGAGCCCCCACTGCGGCTAGCGAACGGAGAACTCCCGGCTCTCACGAATCGCCAAAATCCCCCACTGATGGCGGAAAAGGCGTCGTCTGCTACCGTTGCCATGAGCGCGGCCACACCGCGCGAACATGCAACGCTCCCCAACCGACGCAAGGGCCTGCTCGCCCGTCGGGAAACGGGGCGGGCCGTCGGTGAGCTCCCCCTCGCCGGCGGCTACAGCAGTACGAGAGCACGGGGGTGTAACCCAACCTCTGGCACCGATGGCGTGTCGCGCGGGACATGACTTTCCAGCCACGCCGGCGCCGTTCATCGCCCTTACGATCGCTGGTCGAGAGTTTGCGGCGTTGCTGGATAGCGGGGCTTCGATCTCGCTGTTCGGCGAAGAGGTTTTGGCTCATTTGCGCGACCGCTCTGTCCGTATTCGAGCTTGCGACACTGCCTTCCATCTCGCCAGCGGTACCGCCACTTCGTGCGGCGCGGCGCGGTTGGTTGTGCGCTGGGAGAATCGCGCGCGCCGTCAGCGCTTTGTGCATCTCCCTGGTCTTTCCGTGCCTGTGATTCTCGGTCGCGACTTTCTCGCGCGCACAGGTATCGTGATTGACGTCGCAAGCGGAGGCTACAGAGACGGCCCTTCCGGCGCTCTACGGCCATTCGCTACACCTCCCGTGGTCACGGCTGCCCGTAAGTCGCCGGACGTTACGGGAGAGCAGGAGGAGAGGAGACGAAGCGTAGCCCCCCTCGGCTCGTGTCCCTCACTCCGACGCCAAGACTGGCCCTTTGGTCGGCGCGGCGGAAAACGGTTCGCATCTACCGCTTTCTCTCGAGCATAGCGCTACCGCGGTGAACGAGGTCTCGGCTACGCCGGTGACCACCCCGGTAAGCAGCAGCTCGGATCGATCGCTGCCGCCTTTGCGTGACAGCTTGTCGAAACGTGAGAAGGCGCGCCTGTCGTCGCTGTTGACTCGTTTCAGTGACATGTTCACTGAACGACCGGGTTGCACCTCTCTTGTGAGGCACCGGATTGACACAGGCGATGCACAACCGTGGAAATGCAATCCTCGCCCCGTCAGTGTGGCTAAGAGGAAAGCGATCGACCAGGCATTGGATGAGTTGATTGAGACCGGAGTTGTCCAACGCTCAAACAGTCCCTGGGGTTCACCGGTGGTAATGGTCCCCAAAAAAGACGGCTCCTATCGTCTCTGTGTGGACTACCGCCGGCTGAACGAGGTCACGAGGAAGGATGCTTATCCTATGCCTAACGTTGACTCGATCGTGGCTGCTCTAGGCGGTGCATGCTATTTCAGCACCTTGGATGCTAGCCGCGGTTACCTGCAGGTTCAGATGGAGCCGGCTGACGCGGAGAAAACTGCGTTCACCTCTCACAGAGGACTGTACGAGTTTACCCGCATGCCGTTTGGCTGTTCTGGAGCTGCAGCTACGTTCCAGAGACTTATTGACCGCATTCTCGGGGATGCTAAATGGCAATCCGCCATGGCATACCTCGATGATATCGTCATTTTCTCTCGAACGTTCGAGGAGCACCTCCACCACTTGGAGGATGTCCTTGAGAGGTTGCGTGCCGCCGGGTTGACTCTGAACCCGAAGAAAGCTCAAATAGCTGAGACTCGCATTTCACTATTGGGCTTTACCATCGAGAGCGGTCGCGTTCTGCCGTGCAAGGAGAAGGTACAGGCTATTGTGGAGTACCCGACGCCGGCGAACATTCAGGGCCTGAGGCGCTTTTTGGGCATGGTGAACTACTACAGACAGTTCATCCCAAACTGCGCGGACCTCCAAGCGCCCTTGACCGCACTGTTGAAAAAGTCGGCACGATGGAGCTGGGGCCCAGAGCAAGAGCGAGCCTTTAAGGCGCTCTCCGAAGCTCTAGTGGCCACAGCCGATCTGAAGCTGCCCGACCTCAACAGGGAGTTCGTTGTCCAGGCGGACGCGAGCGACCTGGGTCTCGGGGCGGTGCTGCTTCAGGAGCACGACGGCGTCCTCCGGCCTGTCGCCTTTGCGAGCCGGTCACTTAACGCCGCCGAGCGCAACTACAGCGTGACTGAAAGGGAATGTCTCGCTATAGTTTTTGCTCTCCGGAAGTTCGACTGCTACGTCGACGGGGTGCCATTCGTGGTGGAAACGGACCACATGGCACTCACCTGGCTTAAGCGCTTGCGCGAGCCCTCGGGCCGCCTCGCGCGCTGGGCGTTGACATTGCAGCGGTACAACTTCGTTGTACGCTACCGAAAAAGGGAGTTCAAACGTCGTGGCTGACGCCTTGTCGCGTGCCCCCCGTTTTGGTGTCTGACACTGGTGTCCGCCACTCCCGAGAGCAGTCGCACCTAGTAGACTCCGGGGCCTCTGGCTCCAATGGGTCGAAAGGCGCGAACCCCGACGGCGAAGTGACTTTCGAGTCGACCGCCTCGGGTGAGGACGCATACCTGGTAGACCCTTTCACGTCCGACGGTATCGTCTTCAGCAGAGAGGACCTACTCAAGGCACAGCAGGACGATCCGTTTTGTCAGCAAATTGTTGACGGGCTCAATGAGCTGAGCTCCCAAGAGGAGCGTGGCGGTCAACCCGCCGGGCGCAAACGGACAGCTGGTATTGCTGTCGGCGCCGAGTGCCGGACGCAGACTGGTATTGCTGCGGGCACGTTGGACTCGTATCTGCTTGATGCTGATGGTGTTCTCCTGCGCTATGTCCCATCTGAAGAAGCTCCCCAGGAGGCTTTCAAGGTGGTGATACCCCGCAGTCTAAGGAAAGCCACACTCGGCTATTTCCACGACTCGCGGTTGGCCGGACACGCGAGTGGCCTTAAGACTTTTCAAAAGTTGTGCCGCTCTGCTACCTGGCCTGGCATGAAGCGTGATGCCCTTCACTACGCCCGCTCATGCCGTGTGTGCCAATGCGTGAAGCCTCGTGGGGGGCAAGCCTCCCGGGCTCATGCAGCCGATCGACAGCCAAGAACCCTGGCGAGTCGCGGCCTGTGACATAATGGGACCCTTGCCTAGAAGCCGGAGAGGCCATGTTTTTCTCCTGGCAGTCACAGATCACTTCACGAAGTGGGTCGAGTTGTTTCCCCTTCGGAAGTTAACGGCACGCGCAATCTGGGACAAGTTGACCGAGGTCTTTACCCGCTTTGGCTTTCCGGCGGAGTTGATCACGGACAATGCGTCCTATTTCACGGCCAAGGTGTTTGTGGATGCGTGCGCTGCCTTTGGCATTAAGCACCGCAAAACAACCACGTATCACCCACAGGCCAACCCGACTGAGCGGATAAACCGGAACCTCAAGCCCTTGCTGACAGCCTTTGCGCAGCAACACAGGGATTGGGATGCCTGTCTTAATGAGATAGGCTTCTCCTTGCGGTCCACGGCGAACCGTTCGACAGGGTACACGCCCGCTTTCCTCAACTTCGGGAGAGAGCTGCCTAACCCCATGGACCGCGTTCTGCGGGGCGGCAGCGGGGCGTGCGCCACGAAAGCCGGCCCGTCTGGCTACGCGGCGGAACTGCGCTCACGGATGGACGCAGCCCTCGACCTGGCGCGCTCCAACCTGGCAAAAGCGCGAGCTGGACAGAAGGCTCAATACGACCGGTCGCATCGGGACGTGCACTACGATGTCGGCGATCTCGTCCTCAGACGCAACCACGTCTTGAGTGACGCCGCCAAAGGCATCTCGGCCTCCCTGTCGGCCAAGTGGTTGGGCCCATACCGAGTGCAGACCAAAGTGTCGCCTCTGGTGTACAAGCTGGCTGACTCCCAAGGGAGACAAGTCGGCGGTCCAGTTAACGTCTCCGACCTCAAACCTTTCGTTGCCCGTAGCAACGACTTGGGAGGGGGGGAGGCGGTCACCGAACCGCAGGAAAACCGTGAAAAGGCTGGCCCCAAGCCACGCCACCGGTACAACCTGCGGAAACGCACTTAAGCAACCTTTCTCCTACTAGCAGGTAGCTGGACTTTATTCCATGCCACGTTAGTGAAAGGAGAATAAGTGCTAAGGTGCGCAGACACACGTCTGAAAGTGGTAGAAGGCCCTCTTGGTCGAAAATACCCTTGGATGTGTCGTCCAAGCCTTACGCTGTCAAGCGCCCCCTTTGTTGGGCAGCACTGTCAGACAGGCACCCTTGTTGGCAAGCCGGCTATGCCGGGGGCATTTCTGTCCGCTTCTACGTCGTCCAACCGTCTCCCTGTGCCCGACTCTTCTGTGCCGCCAGCCTGTTCCTGACCAGTTGGCCTGCTGTCTCCTGGTTTGCCCTGCTGTGGCCTGGTTCCTGCCTTCTGCCCTCCTGACACCACCTTCCTGCCCAGCCCACCTGGCGGCCTCGGCAGCCGCTTTCGGCGGCTGGTCCGCCCACTCAAGCTTTGGCCCTGGCCGGGGCGTGGTCGCTCCGGCCCCCCGTTTCTTGGCTGCCTGCTGTTCCTGGCGGCTGTTCCTGTCTGCCCTCGTCCCAGCGACTTTCGGCGGCTGGCTGCTGCACGCACTTTGCAGCCACGCCTCGTACGTTCCCGGCTGCCATCCTCAGACCGGTGAACTTCAAGCGAGCTGGCTGCCTCCCGTTGTGCTGTGCTGCCCTGTTCCTCTTGGGCTGCGGACCTTCTTCCTGGCAGTGGGCTCTCCCTGGTGTGGTGAAACTTTGGTGGAACTTTTGGTGGGACTGTTGTGCGACCAAGGCCTACAATGGACTCGCGTCAACGGGAATGACAACCTCGCCTGTCCGTGCTGTGCGGCAACGTTCTTCTGTCCTGGCCTTCGTGTAGACGACTTCCCCTTTTGGACATTGCCCCGTTGGCCAGCCCCCTCGCGGCTGAGCTGACCTTGCCACTTGGCCTCGGACAGCCTCTTTCACAGGCTGGCCTCGGTCTTTAGGAGGGGGGAATGTGGGAATCGAGCGCGCCCTCCCCTTTGGCGCCTCGTTCCCCAGCTAGCGCGAGTGCTGGCCCCGTGCTCCTCGAGCGCCGGGAACATGGCCACCGTGGTTTCGCCGCCAGGCCTTTTTGTCTGGTGCAAGCCACGCGTCGGTCTTCCCTGCACGGAGACACGTTGTCCGAACATGCCCGGACAATGCCTACCCCTCGCATCACGCTAGCACACGTGACGGTGCTTCGCCGATCGTCATTGGCCGCCCGTGACTGCCTCCTCTCCCCTGAGCTTGCTCCCGCCCGGCGCTCGCTCACCGCGGGAGATGCTCACAGGCCTACACGAGAGGTAGAGGCACTGCCTTAGCAGGCGGCTTCTCGTACGTGCGCTCGGCTGCTCCCCTTTGTGTGATAGCCGTAGCGCCTGCCGGCAAGCGTTCACTCGGTCGGTTTTGCGGAGTTACCCTTACGGCCCGCAATCCCGTGATTGTCGCACTGTGCTGTATCTTGGGTTAATAAACCCGTGTTTGTTGACGACCTGCCTCGAGTGCCATCTCTGCGCCGTGTCGGAGAGTCGACGAACCCGGCCGTAGCGTCTTTGTGCGCGACGGCAGTGGAGAGCGTCGCGTCCCTTCCCGGTCGCTTCGTAGGGTAAGCTTGTGTAGCAAACCTATCTCCACAATATATATGTATACGTTTAGAAACAGACCACGTGCCAAAAAATCACTTGTTCACAACACAGGATGTCATTTGCCAGTGGTACAGAGTCTTTCACGCAGAGTTGTTGTTCGTAACAACGGCCATAATAGGCTTAGGAGTCCTTATGTTATTGTAGTATGTTTTGTTCCGTTTACCGTTTTCAGTAATTCTCTGCCCATCGCTAAAGTTATTTTGACAGCGCTCTCCGCGGCAAATCAAGCTAGGATGATAACGCCGCACCGCGCTATTGTTTCTCCACGCCATCAAGGTCTTTTTTTCTTGCATTTCTGTCGCGTGTTTTTTTCACCCCTCAGGCTCGAAATGGGTATCGCTTCAGTTATGCGGCCTGTATGTGACCGATGATGTTTAACGGATGTTGGCTCATCGCCGGCGTGCTGATGAGACCTCGGTGGGTGTTACTTTTCGAAGGAAGGGGCGTCTGATTTCGCGCCGCAGAAAGGGACTCGCTGCTCACGGTGCGTAAACTTACTGTTGTATTGTTGCTGTAAACGCATTGTTGTACATCGATTCCCTGTTGTATCAGAACAGGGAATTGCTGCAGAAGCCGTCGAAATTTAAGCTATTCAGACGTTTTAAAGTCACCGATTGCTCGTTATTGCATTTAGCGGGGCTAGTTGGTATACTGGTCTAATGAATCCATAAAACTAGCGAACACGCACCACACACTACACAAAACGATGGTCTAGCGGCTGTCCCGTGTCGTTTTGTGCAGTCTGTAGAGTTTGTTCGCTAGTTTTATGGATTCAATCAATCAATCAATCAATCAATCAATATTTATTAGTCGTGTCAGAAATGTAGTACATTGTAGGTGAATATGCAATCACCGATAGCTTTCGTGTGTAGTGTCGTGCAAGTCATGTGAATCGCGAAACGATGTGGGCACACACCATCAGGCGCACCAAATGGCAATCTCGTCCCTAACCACCGTGCAGGTCACTACACGACCTGTATCTTGTTGCAGTCACTACGCCCCACAGTATGCGTATATGTCTCATTCAGCGGTGGTGTGTAGTGAAATTGTAGGCATCAACTTAAGAGGCGGTCGCGCACCGCGTGTTTCTTCAACTGGCTTGAAACGCGATGTGCACTTTTGTACGCGCTTCCCGAGTGGACAACTGGCGTTCATTTAACTTCATTGTGCCGCGTATTTCTGCTGAAGACCACCCTGTTGAAGACGAGTCGTTCGACGTGCCCCATTCCGGGACCTACGTCAAAAGTATAATTTTTGTTTGCTCGAAATAAATGTAACCAATAAAAAATTTTTCCCGAAGTATGTCGAGCCTGATATTTGGGTATTTTTTATACAGAAATAGAACATGAACACTGACTTCAGAATAGATAGATCTTTAGTTACCCTCTAATAACGATTAATTACTGAAAATACGTAAATATTACCAGCTTCGCTTTCTTGCGATAGAATATCCAATGAGTGGGAATAAAGTCGCGTGAGCTTGACACGTTTACAGACACTGCATCATAATAAGCGCTTGAAGGGGATATCCCTGCCATCGTGGCTGGAATTTCGCTGCAGTGGACATCCTTAAAGCGACCACGTTCGGAACTGTACCTGTTGTGAAATGGGGCCATGTCGCTTTAATACGTATTAAGTAAAGAAGGGGAATCTCACGGGCTCGTTTTTTCTTTGTTAGACACAATATTAATGAGAACTAACAGACAAGAATGCCAAGGAAAGTATAGGGGGTGTTGTTTGTAGTAATTATGATACAAGTGCCACGAAAAAACAACTTGCCGCCGGCAGGGACCGAACCTGCAACGAAAGTTGCCACCTAAAGTCCCTCTATGTTTCTATATTGCCGCCGACTTCTTTCTGGTAGTCGTCTTTCTGGTAGATTCCCCATAATCTGAATGTGGACACTGGGAGAGATGTCTGAATAGAGATGCCGATAAAAAAAATGCCCCCCACCTCCCCGAAGGGAATCGTGAGGAAATGCGAATGCATTTCGCGCGCGCTTCACTCCATTTATATATGGTGGTTGTGGTTCGAAGAAGGAAAAGGCGCCTAATTTCTGCAGCCCGGTCGGGAGCACGGCGCAGCGCCTGTTTCTTTTTTTTTTTTTTTTGCCTTTTTTTGAGTTCTTTTATTTTCTTTCTTTTTTATTTATTTTTTTTTTTCATATATAGCTCCGCCGAGCTCCCGCGATGCGAGCGCCCTCACGCGTCAGAGCGCGCTCCTCCTCTCCACTCACTCTCCGCCCGCCCCACCTGCTCCGGTTGCTAGGGGCGAGTATAAGCGCGCGCGCCCGCAGCTGTTGCTATGGGAGAGGGAGTGAGAGCGCAGAGATAACACCTGCCGCGGACAACGCCAACGCCGCACGACGCCGGATGCCTGACATAGCCCGACTATGAAATGCATTCGCATTTAAAAAAAAAAAACCCCGGCCTGCAAGGGGCGCTCATCGGCGTACTTGCCATACACGTTCCGCGTCCCGTAAGTACGCGGGAAATCTCCTAGCGGGCTGCAAGGAACGCTCATCTGCATTTCGCGTCTAGCAAAGAAGGTGCATATAGGGAAAGTGTTTCAGCTGCACTAACGTGAAACCTGGGGAGGGGCGAAGCATGCAGTGTGCGCCGGTGTTTGCCACAGCAAAACCTTTAATACTCTTTACTGCTTTCCACGCCACCGGTTCACTAACGCACCATCACTTTGCAGATATGTTTCAAGAAGTGGTGTTTCACCGTAGAGATGCACGTTTGTGTCACTCGTTTCAGATAAGAAACTTGAGTGCCTTGGTAAATTTCGTCGGGGATTCTGACACCGCTGCTAAGCCAACATAATGTTTTAGGCAGTAACGACGAACCTTTAACTCATAATATGCGGCGAGTTGGGCGGGTTGGTAAAGATGCATAACTAGGGACGTTCAGCGCTATAACACGGAGGCACAAGAAAGAGACGCAGACAACACAAGCGCATGGTATGGACCGGTGGCGAGAAGTGGCATTTACCCAATTTTTGTGGCGCATGCCCGTTTATGATGGACGGTGACGACGACATGACACGCCGACAAGCCGAGACACTAAGGTGGTTCGCCCTAAAAACTCACAGGTGTTGTGTAGGGCAGGAACGCGGCGTAACCCGCGGCAGGCCGGCGGAGGGGCCGAGCGACGGGAGGACGCGTGGAGTGACGACGCGGAGACGGCTTCGGGCGAGACTGACGGGATTCTCCCGCGTTTATTGCAGGCGGTTTTATGGAGGTGGAAGAAGGGCGATTGGCCAACGATCGAGGCATGGCTCACATGACCGGCATGGCCACGCCGGGTTGTTTGAAAAAAAGAAAACAGGCATAGGTGGAGGCCTAGCTCCATCTAGCGGCATGTAAGGAAATGTTACCACACTGGTGTGATTACACGACAACAGGGGTCGCACGACACAACAGGGTAAATTCCCTAGATAAACTAAAGTAGCGCCAACCGCGCCTCTTCGCGCCTGCCTCCTCTCCCGGCTAGGGACTTTACTCCCGGCAGCTGCAGCAGCGCCTCTATGGTGTCCGCCAGGAAACTGCCGAAAGCACGGCCGGCCGTGGCGAAAGACATACCCTTTCACCGGCATACCCTCTTCCGGCGCACGGGAGAGGGTATGCACAGAGGACGGACAAGATGGCGCTTGCACTACCAAGCATAGGGGAGCGGAGGAGCCTGCACATTGACACGTATGGCGCTACTTTAGTTATTCTAGGGACTTTACAACAGGGTCCCTTATGCATTCACTTAAGATGACTCGAAGGCGAAAACCATCTTCCTTTTCTTCTCAGTCGATGTGTTGATCCTGCCCCGCCACCTCTCGAAAGCTTTCTGCACCTAGCGTGGTTGGCACTGCCTCTGAGATCGGAGGCGCCTCAACTGGTTTTGCATTGCCTCCGTGATCGGACCACCTTTGACCAAGCTACGATGCCATGTGATGACGCCGACATGTGACGTGACGTCACAGTGGCGTGACCAATTTTGACGATCTGTGACGTCATATGGTGACGTCATCACGTGATGATCTTTTGCATCACTTGTCCCCGACGCCGCTGGATCCCATTGCCGGCTGTCAAGAGAGAAATAGATGAAAAAGAAAAGGCAGGGAGGTTAACCTGGAAGTAATCGGTTTGCTACCCTGCACGGGGGTGGGGAAATAGGGATCGGAAAGGGGACTGAGAGAGAGATAAAAAATGCGAATGCATTTCGCGCGCGCTTCACTTCATTTATATATGGTGGTTGTGGTTCGAAGAAGGAAAAGGCGCCTAATTTCTGCAGCCTGGTCGGGAGCACGGCGCAGCGCCTGTTTTTTTTTTTTGCTTTTTGTTCTTTTTTTCTTCTTTTTTTTTAATTTTTTTTTTAATTTTTTTCTTAATTTTCTTTTGTTCTTTTTTTTCTTTTTTTTCTTTTTTTTTTATTTTTTAATTTTTTTTACTCATATATAGCTCCGCCGAGCTCCCGCGATGCGAGCGCCCTCACGCACCAGAGCGCGCTCCTCCTCTCCACTCACTATAACACCTGCCGAGGCCACCGCGGACAACGCCAACGCCGGATGCCTGACATAGCCCGACTAAGAAATGCATTCGCATTTAAAACTGGGGATGCGTAAAGCACGCATCGATGGAGCGGTATTTCCTACTGGAACATGCCAATCGCTGCTAATGTGCAATGAGAGACAGAAGACTCCGACTGGACACAGAGACCCGCAGTCCGCTTTTAGTTAACGCGCACGCTGCGAATTTTTATTGTTCAACAACGCACAGGAGAAATCTCCCACCGGCACCACATTGGAGGTCAAGATGCATTGCCATATATACGGGATGGCCAGTGAACGGTTGTGCAGCGCGAGCAGTCGGTTTTTTCAACCAAGAAACTCGCTAGCAGACGCTGCCTGTGTCGGCGTCGCGAGGGGAGAGAGGGAGAGGGGGGGAGCGTAGGAGAGGAGAGAGAGAGGTGGGACGCGCATGCACAGTGGGAGTGTGGACGCTGCGGGCAGGGATGCCTAGGGGAGAGAGGGGGAGCGTAGCAGGGGAGAGAGGAGGGGAGGCGCATGCGCAGTGAGGGTGTGGTATCCGCGGGGAGGGATGCCTAGAGGAGAGAGAGGAGGTTTTTTTATCTTTATTTTTTTTTTTGAAAGGGTTTGCGCATGCGTAGTAAGGGTGGTCACGCCGCACACCACCACCACCGGATTAAGCTTCGCCATAAGATGCTTCACATCTAACACCTGCCGGCGCGCACACCTCCTCAACCTATCCTCCTCCTCCTCCTCCGCGGACAACGCCGCACAACGCCAGATGCCTGACATAGCCCGACTATGAAATGCATTCGCAATTAAAAAAACAAAAAAAAAATAAAAAAATGCGCACGCACACACACGCAGGACGTTCTGATCAGAGCCGTTCATATAGACCGGTTGAACGGAGAAAGCGCAGTAGCTCCTGCACAGCCTCCTTCTGTGACGTTAAGTCCTGTCGATGGCGCAGGATGAATTCGGTCGTCCAATTTATCGAGCGCGTTGCAAAGCGACTGTCTCTGCGAACAGTACTGTGGACAGTGGCGTAGAATATGCTGAATCGTTTTATCACTTCCGCTGTGGTCACCGCAGCTGCGGTGTCGGCCATTCATATATATGTGGAACGCTTACGCATTGGTAAATGCGACACTCAAACATAACCTACACAGTAGGGTAGCGTCACCTCGGCAAAGTCCTGGAGGAAATCGAAGGCTGAGAGTTGGGTCTATCGTGAGTGCTTGAAGTGCATGTGGCTCGTTCCACTGCGACGTGGTGCGTTTGCGAGCAAGTACGCGGAGCTTCCGTGCAGCTTCAGTTCTGGAGAGCGGTATTAATATTTGATTGATTTCAAAGGCGCGGAACGGGCGGCTTGGTCGGCCCGTTCATTGCCGATAATCCCACAGTGACCTGGAATTCATTGAAAAGTTCGTTCATGTCCTTTCTCAGTTAAATGGCGCGTCTCTTCTACAATCTCAAATGCCAGTTGCTCGAATGGGCGGCGGCGTAAAGGTGAAAGGTCAAATATCGCATTTGATGAAGCATCAAGCGCGATATCTGACCTGTCACCTCTACGCCGTGGCCCAGTCGAGCAACTCAACAGGTGAAAAGTGAGTAAAAGATCGGCAAGAGCAAACTTGAGACGTGATCTACGGCGAGGTGAAAGAGCCGGCAAAAGAAGCCGCCTAATGTTTAAATTATTTGAACGAAATGGGAGAACTAGGGTCGAGATACACAGAGGTGACGACGAAGTGAATACGTTTCGGTAAATGTCAAATGCTTCGCTTATCATCGGTTCCCAAACGTGCGTGGGTTTGGGCGATTTTATTGTGTTTTTTATCGTTTCCTGGAGGTACAATTGCAAAGCCAGTAAGGTCTCCATGGCTGTGGAACGACCTTTCTTTGAATTTGTTCTTTCTTTTTTGTATTATCTTTATAGAAGAAACCTGTTGAACTTATTCTGGACATCGTTCCGCCGTTGCGAGTCTTTACCTGTTTCTTTAGTTTTTTCTTTACATGATAAGACGGAACCTACGCTCCATGAAAGGTCGAGAGAAATATTGTTTGGAAAGGATCCCCTCAGTGCACTTGAGTTGAACTGCTTCAAAATGTGTTCTTTCATTTCTTTCTTTTTCGGAGTGGAAAAAAAAAACGGAATTGAAGTTCTGAACTGGCGAAACCTTAGATTTCTCGTTTCCGTGATCGAGGCCAGAGGGGGGGGGGGGGGGGGTCAGGTCAGTTAGAGGACTTGGCTAGGTTGAGGCTTATGCGATTCAATATACGGCTGACCTCGCGATCAAAGCCTGCCTTCGCGTGGGATCAAGCTGCCCCGGATGAGGCCTTTCAAGCGAACTCCCGCTTTCGTCCCACTATTCTTATAGTGCCTCCCGCAATCTGTGGGGGTTGCGGACCTTTTTGCTGCGCTTTACGACAGGGGCTCGATTACGAAGAACATTCGCGTATATAACGTTGAAAACATTGCTGCAACAAAGACCAGGTCAATGTATAGGCAGGAGACACATTGAATGTATTCTCGGGGACCCAAGCTTTCGAAATAGGGTTACTGTGTCGTGTGTAAACTTGCCACTGTGGTCTAGTGGTTATGGTACTCGACTGCTGAGCCGAAGGTCGCGGGATCGAATCCCGGCCGGGGCGGCCGCACTTTAGATGCAGGCGGAAAATTCTTGAGGCCCGTGTACTCAGCTTGAGGTGCACGTTAAAGAACCCCAGGTGGTCGAAATTTCCGGAGCCCTCCACCACGGCGTCCCTCATAATCATATCGTGGTTTTGGGACGTTAAACCCCAACAATTATTATTATTATTATTATGTGGCATGTGGAAGGACTACACGCTTGAATCAATATGGATGCGGCATCTTTGTCACGTGGATGATAGATGCGTATAGGGAACGAATGAGTGATATAGAACGGTGTGAAAAGTTGTAGCCGAGTGATAGCTGTCTTGGTTTGACTGCGGCTTCTGCTGGCTTGATTGTACGTCTTGCTACCGTGTTGTCGAACTTTGTGTTGTAGTTAAAGGCTGCCTGAGAAGTTCGGCCAGAAAAACGCCTACTCGCATACCAAAGCTTCGCGCTCCTCTTATCGACCGGCGCATGCACTCGCCCCGCGAGAATGCATTGCTCAGCACGTGTCGAGCTTTCTTCATTCGGGCTTTTGAAAGCGCTCTCGCAATCGCATCGCGACGAGTGTGCGTGAGCGAAGCGGGGGAATGTGCGATGCAGACAGTTTTCTTGCGTGGGACAAAGATTACGGCAGCCTGTCGTATAATTCTTGCGCGATCGCAGCGCATGCGTGCCGAGTGACGTGCGCCTTATCTTGTATTCTGTTTTACGCGCGCTTTTTTCAGGCCACCCGGGCCTCGCTTGACTTTTTAACTGCGGTTCTTGACCTCTACGCTATATGAGTGCAGACCTGTCCATTATGAGCCTTGCCTCTTTTTCTCTCACGTCATCGTCAACCGTACTGTTCGTTTCTTTCACCATCGCATAGTGTGTCTACAGGAAGGTCGACCTCTAATTCTGTTCCGTCTCGCTTAATCGCAGTTACGTTATGACCCGACGGCACATCTTGTGTACTGCTGCGAAAAAGCCACGACGACCGCAAACGTTGACGTAACTTCGGTAATGCGTATACTGCAGTCCATAGCAGAGCGAAATAAGACGGGCACAACCGATACGCTACGGGACAACCAACGATGTTTTTTCTTTTTTTTTTTCTTTTTTTTTTTTTTAACCGTGAGCGCTCGAGTTCTTACCATTTTAAACGTGTGCCGTAAGAGCTTAACGCGGCAGAGGCAAAGCACAGACACGCACACACCTGCCTGTAGTACGCGCGAGTGTTTCGCTGCACAGGAAAAGGGCACGCACTGCCGTAGCATTTGCGAAAGTCCAAGTCCCACGTGACAACAGCGCATAGCGTATACGCATATGCAGTAGGCCTATGGCTGCAGAGATATAACGGTAGGCGGTAGCGCTACGCTAACGCTTACTAATACGTGCGAGCGATGGCACGTAAGAGTCGCACTGAAACAGACGCTGTATAGTGTATGAAGTGGCTTCTTCTTCAGTGTGCCATATTTGGATGTTCGAAATATAGCCGCCTTGAAGTATACGAATTTGATTCGATGTGTTGCTCGCACGTATTAGACAGCTTTACCGTATAGTGTCACCGCCCACCGTTTTTATATTTTGTCCACTTATACGTAGATACTTTACAATTGTCTCTCAAACTAGACCGCGGAGCAAAGATATCGCCTTCCTTTGCGTCGCGATACACCGATTAAGCACCTGGTCGTATTCACACCCCTGTGCAAGATGCCCGCGTGCTATGTTTAGGTATACATAAAGCAAATGATGACGTCCGTGCTACTTTGGTGCGTGTGCACATGTATGGTATACTGTGTAGCTTGTGTAGTATTGTGTAGCAGAAGTATAGCGTAACATCTATACAGAAGTATTGGGTATCGAGAAATATAATATCGAAGTACTTTGCAGCTGGTCGTGGTGTCTCTTCTGGGAGTCAACGTGCGCGCATTGCATTGCAAAACTTTGAAAAAAAAAAGAAATCCTAGTCGTTTCTCAGACTTTGTTGTACATTTATAGTTTTAGCTGTCGCACACAGCGTTTCTTTTTTCTTTACTTTTCTTGCCCTTCAGTAACGATTACAATCGACACTGAGCGATGCACTTAGAAGACGTCCTTGCGCTTACGCGAACGCGACCTAGCTCGCTGCAGTTACAGTTTATCGAACTTCAGTACGCCTACACTTTGTGACGACCGTGACGTTATGTGACTGTTTTTTTATTGTCGTCGGCGCGCAGACAGCGCGGAGAAAAAGGAGGGCGGTGTTCGCGCATCGAGCGCCGGCGTATAT
>JALIZH010032960.1:1602500-1605000 GCA_030522465.1 Rhipicephalus appendiculatus | reverse complement strand
CCTCCGTTGCAGTTACACGCCTCGGCAAACACAGTGTTACTGTGCAAATAACTGCCGGTCATTGTACGGGAACCAGCCTTTTACGGTTCGTGGAAAAAAAGGGGATGGGGGGGCGAATTGATCGTGTTGTTATGGTCGACTGCATTTGTTTAATATCCGCGTTCCTTGTTTTTTTTTTTTTTTTCATTTTGAATATTTCTGAAAAGCATGTTAAGTGCGGGTTCAGGTAAATGATTAGCTCGCACTCTTCATTAGCTTCGTTGTGCATCGTGCATTTGTTTGGAAACGTCTGAGAAGTAACGTACGATCGCGCTCAAATAATGGTCGAAACTCGGGTGATTGAGGGATCTCCACATAGTCAAATGGACATTAAAGGAGAAAGACTGCGTCGGCTCAGCTATCGAACGGTATTACTCTTTCAAAGCTTTCATGCATTCATCCTTATGATGAGCGAAGGGGTTATTGTTCGTAACGAAGAGGAAAGCAGTGCTTTCATAGGTGGTACCGTCGAGTGGCGCTGTAAAAAAAACTTTCTCTTATTTATTTCCTAGAATAAGGCCACGAAGTTCGTTTGAAATCGACGATGGTTTGCAAGTTATTTTCAAACGCGGTTACCAATTTTATATCGATACAGCTATCGAATAAAGTGAAACTGGCAGAGAGCAGCAAATGTTGTGCCAGACTTAAGAAAGCCGTCTTACCTGCTTTAAGAGTGGATCGTTAGCGTCGATTGTGACGCCGCGCTCGGATAAATCCGTTTTATTGGGGGGATGCGAAATTTCAAACCTAGTCACTGCTGTAGCACAGGTATTCAGATATATATATATATATATATATATATATATATATATATATATATATATATATATATATATATATATATATATATGTGTGTGTGTGTGTGTGTGTGTGTGTGTGTGTGTGCGTGCGTGCGTGCGTGCGTGCGTGCGTGCGCGCGCGTTGATACGACAGCGTGTCCTCTTCTTGCGTGAAGCAAAACAGCGCTTATCTCCGATAGTAACGAAGGAAGAAAAAGCGGCTCGGTGGAACTTGCCTGATAAAGGTAGAGGGGCGTTGCTGTGACCCAAGTTTGTCCGAGCATTTCCTTTTCTTTTTTTTTCTTTTTTTTTTTAAGTCTATCTTCAGAGACCGACGGCGATTCGCGTACACGTACGTGTACATCGTCTGCACGTCACACGACCGCGGAAGACACACATTCTTTCTAGCGGTCTATAGGGGCGTCTTCGTCTTACTTCCGGCCCGGAGATGCGCGCTCGCTACCGGAAGTCTTCCTGCGCAGACTCTGCAGCGTCTCTCCCTTCCCCCCTTACACACACACACACGCACACCCACGCACATTGCTGGCACTGTATGGCCTATCCACGCGATTCAGCGCGGCACATACTGAGGACAGGGCGTCACGGTATTGGCCTGACGTGGTGACGTGCAAGTGTCGGCGTATCTATGTATAGCGACTATGATGTCGCGTGAGAAGTCACTTTGCATGCGTTCGAAACGTCTTGCTTGCTCTTTTTTTTTTTTTTTTTTTTTTTTTTTTTTTTTTTTTTTTTTTTTTTGCGTTATTGGTGCCCACGTGGCCTGTACAGCCTGGATGGCATGGTTATTCGCCCTGCGCAAACTTTTATGCGCGTGCCTATAGCCCCCAGCAGACTAGTCCTCCGGGTCTCACGGAAAATTAGGTGCTTCGCCTCAGCGCGTTGGCGCTATGTGGGGGAAGCTTGTAACTTTCACTGAAGCGGGACCGCGAAGTAATAAACGAAACATGTTGTTCTTGCGCTTAGTGGCACCGGTAACTTTAATGCTAGCCGTCGATATTTTTTTTTCTTTGGTGGCCCGCCCTTGTGCAGAACGTTGATTCGCCACGACGTTAAGAAGGTACAGAGATTATGGAGATATCCTCAAACGTTTTTATATAAATATTTAGTTTGTATTTGCATTATGTACGTATTATGTATGAAGTGTCCAAATTTTTCTGTGTCATGTATATCGTTTCTTTCTGGTGTTTGATACCTTCTGTTATTTTCGTGCTGATTGATGTTTTTTTAGAGCCCCCCCTTACACAATGCCCAACAGGCCTGTAAGGAATTTCAAATAAAAAAAAAAAAAAACGTACGCAAGCGTGAAAACCAAAGCATCACGATGGCGAATTTTACAGCGCGTGAACATAGGAAGAATGGGACAGAGTAGAAAAGAGCGCTGCTAGTTGGTCAGCAGACCAACTAGCAGCGCTCTTTTGGGCCAGAAGCTTGGGCTAGTTAGTCTGCAGACCAACTAGCCCAAGGTTCTACACTTGCAAAGCATCACGCGTCAGAATAATAACGGTGCGCAGATTCGACTGCGAGCGTGATGTAGCAGCCAGTCTTTTTGAGTTCTAGCTTACACGTGCATCTTTTGTTTGTTCATCATCACGATTTCGTCTTTGGGGTCGAACATCGCGTGCCAGCACGGCCGTCGACAAAACGCTTTTAACTAAGTTTCC